>JAOBYE010662073.1:0-11795 GCA_025403585.1 Parazoanthus swiftii
TCCAAGATGGCGGCCATAGTGACGTAATTTATATGGTTGTGGTTGCCATGGAAACCAATTAAACACCAAGTGATTTCAATTAATTGAAAGTACAAAGAAAGCTTATTCTATGTGCCAAATATCAAGTCAATCGAATGAATGGTGTCAAAAATAAAGGGGGGGGGGGAAAGTCCGATTGACCCCCCTCTTATGCCTTCGTGTAACTTTTTTAGGCTTATGCCTTCTAGGGTTAAATAAGAACTTCAAATAGGAAAGAGCACTTACAACCAAAATGCATTACTGTATATAAGGACCTACATAATTATAAATAAAAGAGGTCTTCTATCTAAAAGCGAGGGTATGTAATAAGTACGTACATACGTCAAGAAGTATGTAACACATTTAAAGTATGTATGTAATTATGAGGGTATGTATTGTATAACCAGAGAATTATTTTCTTAGCAAGCAATCGGCTTGTAACCAAGGGGGAGGGGGGGGGGGGTTAAATGTAGGATTTTATGGTAGCTTAACAGGATCTGCCAACCTGACAACCATCAGGTTCTGCACCATCTCCTTCCCCAGGTAATGGTCGATACGGTAAATCATGTCTTCTGTGAACAGCTCTGCCAGGTGATCCGCCAGTTCGGCTGAGCTTGCACTGTCTTTTCCAAACGGCTTCTCTATCACGATACGATTCCAGCCCCTGGAGAGGAATGATAAAGAGCAATTGTTAATGGAATTGCAATATTTGATGTGTGAGTGAGGTTGTAGCAATGTCCCTCTCCCTCCGGGGAAAAAACTGAATAAACTAGTTAAATAAACTAATTTACTGTACTTACCTGGAAACATACTGTACTGTAGTGCTAACTCAGCCACTTCACAAGTTTTTCAACTAATGTATTTTACTCAAATGAGATTTTAACTGGCAGAGAACACCCAAACTACACACTCAGTTAATTTTAAACTTGGTTTTCTTAACCCAAGTTATAAAAATTATCAGATACTCTAATTTAAAACACACATAAATTTTTTCCACACTGACAATGAAGGGTAAATAAGGAACGTTTTTGAACTGTCATATTAGTTTTTGACTGCCAAAAGTTTAAGTTTTATACACAACAATGCATCAAATGAAGATTTTTTTAGTATACAAATACAGATAATCGGGCCTCCAACAATGTATCAAATGAAGATTTTTTTTAGTATACAAATACAGATAATCGGGCCTCTTCTGTTCAATATACGGTGGAACCCAGCCTTACGACCACCCCGTTATTACGGCCACATTTTGTTTTGCCGGGCCAAACGGACATATGTTTTCTTACAAAAATACCTCGTTAATGCGGTCATCCGTTAAAACGGCCAACGGCCACATTTTGAGGTCCCAGACAGTATACTTCCCCGTTATTACAGCCATTCGCGCTAAGTTTTAACAGAAAGTGAAAACGCCATGTGACTTATCATTTTCATTGAATGGTCATTTTCTAGTCAAACAGCCGATTTACTTTACAAAGTAAACAACACTGTACTCCTCCCTGTTCAATTATGTGAATTATATCCACATTCCAGTTGTTTATTAAAGAGGACAGTTGCTTAGGAAGTGTGTTTGCGATGTACTTGCCCTGACTACTCTTAAGTTGTGAAACTTGACCCTACTCCGTTAATACGGCCAAATTTTTTTGGCCCATTGGTGATTGTATAAACGGGGTACCTCAAATCAAACCAGAATATTAATGCAACAATAATAAGCTTTTGTTGTACATTTAAGGACAAGTGGTTCAAAGAAAACTGCAAACAAGTAGCCTGCCAGTTCACTTTTGGTTTAACAGTTTCACTTTCTGGCCTGTCATTTTCCTAACTTGGCTTCCATTTAAGCAGCTGGCAGGCTGCTATTTCAGGCCCTGAAGGGAATATCAAGGTGAAATAATAAACTTACATTTCAGTCATTACTGCTTCCTTGATGTTGGATGTTGCAATCTTGAACACCGAGGGAGGCAAGGCCAGATAGAAGAACCGATTGGCTGGCTGTTTTCCGGTGAGTTCATCAAGATGCCCATTGAGTCGTTTGTAGTCCTCAACCTTGTCATATGACCCTCGGACATATGAACACATACTCCAAAACTGTTCTAGTTTTCTTTTTTCTTCCTCCTTCACCTGTGTAAGAGAATAACAAAGTACTGGTCACTTCGGTTAAACAAAAAAAACCCATTCCTACTCTCCCAGTAATAGCCCTGCTCGACACCCCTGCTTTTCAAGCTATCGATCTTACATGTACCTCCGCCTCCAGTTTGTGATTGAACGCTGTGCAGCCCAAAGAACAAATAAACTTGCAGCCCTCAATAACAAATGGAGCAAGCTCCTTCCACTTTTTGTTCCCCTTCATAACTTGAATACTTAATATAAATGTATTGTAATATTTTTAAATCAACACCTTTACTTATATTACTGCACTAACTTTAAATATCTGTATTTTTTTTTCAGTTAGACTACAAGCAGTCACAGATGGGTCACTACATGTACAATCAAAAAAGCCAACAGGACACGGGATTATGGGAAAGTGGGACTGACCCATGGCAGTGTTTTTCTTAAGGCCGGTACACCGGTGCACTGTAACGACATTCCCCCGTAGCTGTACCGCCTTTTCCCAGCAATGGCGTCTGGCAAGTTTTTTAAAGTCCCCAAATGCACAAAATTGCATCATTTTCCAGGACTCTAAATTTCAAAAATGTTCTGGGAGATGCCCCCAGGCCCCTCTAGATGCTTGCACCTTTGGCGCTTGATGACTTCCAACCCAGGTGTACCTGCTTTCCCACTTAGTGTACCCCATTTCCCAAGCCTTAAGAAAAACACTGCATGGGATTGCCTTGTCGGTGTGTTATCTTCATTGTAGCGGGTACTGTAGGTGAGGGAGAGAGCTTTGTGCTGTCTTTCGCGGTTTCTTTTTCCCCACTCCTTGATGAATTTAAGGGAAAAATAGGAACTACTCATAGTCTACAGTAAATTCAGTTTAAGCACATGCATTTTATGTGAAGCTTCACTCATAATTCTGATCTCACTTGATCTGTAGTTCTCTTTAAACCACTGGCCTTGTCTGATAACCTGTAGACATGTACCCCTAACCTGGTCCATACTGTAGAAAACACCTCAATAAAGACTAATTTTGAAAAATCACTCTCTTTGAGATCAGTATGTATAAATGAGGAACTCTTCATCTTAATCCTTTTTTGGATTAAAAAGTCATGTTGTTGTAAGACCACAGCTATAACTTTTCCCCATATCAAGTGCTCTGGATTCGTTGATCTGCCACCAAAAAAACAAAATACAATATTTTCACAAACTCCTGCTTCACGGCAGTTACGTTTAGTGAGTTAAAAATTAATATTCAAAGGATTACACCGTACTGGGCATAAAAGGAATCTGGGAAACCAATAAATGTATATTTTACACTGAGAATCATCCACTGACCAGTACACAATTAAAGCAAATAAACAAGCAACTAATAAATTAAACTAGGTAAACTAGGCCAAAGCCAGCTTAACAATAATTTTATCACTGACAAGAACAACTTCAACTTAATCATGCTTTGAGGTCTGGGTATTGCACTTTTCACAACTACCGTAGTTAAACTTTTATGAAACAGATTTTTGTACACTGTTGAAACACAACTGACCTTTATGTATGGCTCAACTTTCTGCCTGAGGGTCTTGATGTCCAGGTCTGATCTAGCATAGCCAATGATCTTAGTAGTCCATGGAATAAGGTCATCTCTAAACAAATACCTGGGTAACACATGTGAAAGAACACACTGTCTTGAGAACAAATCTACCTGTAGTTTACAGAGGTTTGTTATTCAATAAAAGCATTTTTTAAAACAAAATTTAACGAATTGAAAAAATGCTTCCTTCATTGGCTTATTGTCCATGGGTGTGAATCTAAAGGTGTATTCTCGACTCTCATGAACCAGGATTGGCAAGCAAAAAGGTTAATCCCACAAAAACTGTGACTGACAGAACTTTGGACACTGTGAAAGACTTCGAAAGTGGTTTCTCTAGTATACCACAATTGTAGTACATAAACAATTCATGAAAAAATTGAGTTTTGTTTTTTTTAGCGACAATTAATTTTCACTAATGTCAAGTCACTACAAACCACACAATCACAGTCCATTAATGCACCTCTACTTCCTCTCGGTCATAAATTAAATACAGTGTATACTATCATTTAGCATATTCCCAAAGCTCATAAATACCCCTTATTAGCCGAGTGCGAGGTCAGTACAGCAAGTTATGGACCGAGTAAGTTTTTTCCTTCCTTTTATGGCCATGAAGGCCATGAAAACAAGGAAGGAAAAATGAGGACCAATAACTTGTAGTATGGACCGAGTAAATGAGGCTAATAAGATGTTTATTAATGGCTTTGTTCATTATTTGAGGCAAGTGAGGCTGTTAATGACAGCTACTCCAGAACTAGAGGTCCATATGGCGACTTACCGACCCAAAATTGACCAATCACAGCATGCGAAATCAGTCAGCCATATAATAAATACCTCTTGCTAACCAAATGTGAGGTCTCAGTGTTCTAGCTAGGCCAAAACGACAGGGCGCAGCGCCCTGTCGTTTTTCCGGGCGCCCTGTCGTTTTCAGCCAGCGCCCTGTCATTTTCAGAGCCTCAGCTTTAGAATATAATGAAAATTGTAGTTAAAATGCCGAAAATGTCGATGATTCAAACGCGATCCATTTTTCATGATGCCTGCAACATTTTATGGTCGAGGAGACCTGGAACGAACTCAACTTGCTGGCCACGTGACAAGATTCAAGTTGCACGATCGTTTTTCACTGAAAATCTTGCTGTGTTTGTGCAAAAAAACAGAAGATAAATGAGTGGATCGAACCTTTACAAAGCCCAAATGGAAAATTATTCATGTAAACAATTTTGTCGTCAAAATGCTTAAGAAAGTGCAACAGGTTTTTGATCGCAACCGTAAACCTGCAAAACTCTGGCTGAATGTCGGCTGAAATGATCCTTATGATGTATGAAGCTAGGCAAACTTTTTGTCTTGAGTTATTCTCCATGTTATATAAAATCGGGAGTTATCTGACTTATTATTTTTGTGTTGTTATGCCAAATACTTGCTATGAAAACAAAAGGTTTAGTGTATAATGCGCATAACGATTTCAAGGCCAAATGTGCAAATTATACACAGGTACATTTGTAGATACCGTAAAATCGGTAGTACTGCCAAACTCATGAATATTAATTTGATGTAAATTAGGGCGCCCTGTCGTTTCTTTTAGCTAGCTAGAACACTGGGTCTATATGGCAAATTATGGACCAAGTTTTTTCCTTCCTTTTATGGTCTCAGCAGAAAGTGTACAGGCCATGAAAACAAAGAACGAAAAAATGAGGATCCATAAATTGCCATATGTATCGAGCAAACGAGTCTAATAAGATGTTTCTTATTATACATGTATGGCTTTGTTGATTATTTGAAGCAAGTGAGACTGTAAATGACATCCACTCCAGAACTAGAGGTCCGAACAGCTACTTGTGGACCTCAAACTGACTAATCACAGCCTGTGTGAAATCAGTCAGCCATACACTAAAATAAACTACAGGCACTCCATGTGAGACTCTCACAGTGCAGAGTTCAATACTTGTAAATTATCATCCAGTGGAACTTACCATAATGAAGGGTATGTTTTCTTCTTTGCTAAGTCACCCTAAATGGAAATCAACACAGTTTAACTATTTTACATGTAAAAAAGGTCAAGAACAAAAGGTAGTAATTACAAGACTATCTTGTTGTTTCGCATCCGAATTTTTCTTAAAAGGAGGTGGTTGCAGATTCTTTCTAGTATGTTACTTCTACAAACACACTACAAACAGGGCTATAGCAAGCCTCAAAAACGGGGGGGCATTGTCAAGATCCAATGGTGTGAGCCTCTTAGGGGGGGGGGGTCCGGGGCATGCTCCCCTGGGAAATTTTGAAATTAAAGTAGTTTGTCTAAAAACGTGTTTCCTGGGTTTTAAACGCCATTTGAAACAAAATCAGAGTGTCTTAAACTAGTAAAATATGACAAGTTTTTCTCAAACGTAGAGCAATTTTCTCAGCTTGATACATTTGACACATTTGCTGGGGAAAAAAACTGGGGGGGACATGGGCAAGACACTGCTTACCAAACCTTCAAGTCGAGGCTAGGTGCTCACTTTTCATGCATTTGTTGTATTTTTGAGCACCAAGCCTCGACTTCAAGGTTTTGTTTGTGAGCAGTGGAGCGTAATTCGAAAATTGGCTATTTGTGTTACCTCCGTACATGTATATGTAAATATAATGCTACCAGTAAATATTGTTGGTTTGCTGTGTTTATGATTTCTCACTGGCACTACTGACAGTAAGATGGCCTGGACAGCACAAAAAAAAAATCCAGGTTTCTGGGTTTTGTTATTTTATGAGATATTTGAACTAGAAAATGCTGTTACCATACATGTGCAGTGTACAAAGTCATGTAAGCTTCATGGTCATCAGTTTAGAGCACATTTTGAACCCTGTCACCAAAATAAATGGTTGTCTCTCAAAAACTATTTAAGATAACATTGGCCCACCTCAATTTCAGAGCTTTTCATTTGAATCAAGGAGAAACATTTGGTGTGAAAATAAAGAAAATCAGAGACCAACTTTAGTGCATCCATGGGACACTCAGGATTTTAGGTGAAATCCTTGGCCCACTATTGGTTAGATTTTAAAATCTATTAGATTTTAGAAAGCTTTTAGACAAAAATAAATAGTCTAAACAATGCAAGCAAAGAGGTGACAACAGACTATGCTGTTGAAAATTTTATAGGAGTGCAAATTATGTCTGTATACAGTTATCACAAGTATCTGAAAAAAAATATTTTGATCATGTGCATGATACATGTAAATATGAACACGGATTTTCACAACATCAGAAAATCGTTACATGTACATACTATCAAATCTTTTACACCTTCAACTTGTTAAACATTAATTTTCACAATAAAATTATATCAAGGAAATAAGCGTGAAAATTATTCAGAAATTATTCATCAAAATTTTAAAAGCAAAACAACAAATCTACTCTAAATTTTAGACATGAATCATGGCAGGTCAGTTTCTATGGTTGTCTTCGGGATACAACGAGTTTCATGAAGTTTAGCAAAAAAGTAAGCATAGGAGAAAATTGAAAATAGCGTCGTGACCTACAAAATAATTGCTTCGGCCGAAATCGACGATGATGTTTTCGAAATTTATGTTCCCGTCATTTTCGATTCTGCACACGACATGATACATTAAAGTAAAAATTTAAAAACTTTGATTAAATAACAACTCAATTCATCTCCTTCTTTCGAAATATCGTTTAACGGAGTTTAGATTTGCAAAATTTATAGAACTATTTAAAAACAATGCACAATAATAACAAATGAAATGTACACACAATTATAGATTGTATAAATACGCGAGACGGCACGAAATCTGTTGCATGTCGTCTGTGATCGACTGAAAGTAACCATTGAAATTGGTCACGGTAAGTCAAGTTCTCTTGAATTTTCATCAATCTTTTCTTATTAATAAACGGGGTCGGCAATGGTCAACAAGCGGCGATTTATATTGTTTACAGACATACACGACGAGTAGTCGAGTATTTTAAATTTACCAACGAATAAATATAACTAGAAAAATCGAAATGAAAATATTCGAGCTTTAAATGCGTGCATTCTCATTTACTGTAGCAAAGTGTAAGCCAAATACAAATAAAATAATTGTACCCTACAACCCATTTCAGCAGGAATCGATAACTTGTTCAGTTGTTGAACCTAGCCACACGCACGGTGAAAACATGTTTACATGCCTCTACATTGTACAGCACTGATTTAATTTGTACTCAAACACTCACCGAAGCGCCGAAGATCGTGAACACAACGTAGTCTCGTCTCGATGCCCTCTTCAACCCAGAAACCTTTCTTGATCGAGGAAAACCTTCAGACAGTTCGGGAGAAGAAGGCAAAACATCGTTTGTTATTTTGCAGGTCAGCATGACACGGCGGAAGCAGATCGAGTTCTGCTAGGAAATCGCAGGTGTCAAGGGTTTTTGAACACTGTTATCGATTAGTTTGACAACGTGATCAGAGCGTGATACGGTACATACCCCCCATGAAAAAAACAAAAAAAAACGTACTTTCTTTTTCTTTCGGCTTTTTAAAAATGTTTATATCAAGACAAACAAACTGATAAGACTATTTTTAATATTTATTTTCTTTTGAAAAACACATATATATGCTGCAAGTCAAAGCTAGTATGATACGTCACGTTTAATGAGAGATCCCTTGTCTGATATATACTGCATGTAATGGCTTAAAATATACTTCTTAGATGCAATGGTCACTTTTTATCTAACTACAGGAAAAAAGTAATTTTGAAGCAAAATCCAAAACACTGTTTCTCAGCAAAAAGCTAACGCCAAAAAAAGGTCTTTATCTTCGGCAAAAGTTAAGACTAGTTGGCAACCTCAAGATGTGGAATCTGTGAATGGGAATTTGGGAAAAGTCCTACTTGTTGCTATCAATACATGATTTTGCTAATACAACAATTTGCTGTTTCCATATCTTAAACAGTCAATCATGAAATGTGATGCTGCTAGATCAGGTATTGACTATCCTCTTCTGCAGTCAATCAAAACCTGCTGAGTAATGGTAAATGTGAGATATGTATGTAACAGTCTAGGTTTGTAAATATGAATGTGTTAAAGGAGACTGGAGTCAGGCAAGCTCTTGTGTACATACAAACATTTTTTTGTAAGAACCATTACTGTAAATTTGGCTGAGGCTCATTGTTCTTAACATTTTTGTGATTTGAGCAATAAGTGTATCAGAAAATAAATTGCCTGGGGAACCATGTATTTTGATCAATTCATCCCCACATGTGGATTTTTCATGGATTCGCTGAGTCATTTTCCCCAAGACCATTTCCAGTGATTATCCAAGGCAATGACAATGATTAAAAGAGAAAAACTGTGAACCACTCTTTGTTCATTCTGTAGTGTTCAGTTAAAGATCTTGGCTCAGTAAATTTTTTTTAAAAAAAGAATTAGCTATGACAGCTTGTTTTTAAATTGTTCTTAAATTTTGGCTAATCTGAGCCTCATTGTTCTTATAAAGTGTTTCTTATTAAAAAAAAGGTATGTATGCTGATTGTCCCTCCTTTGTCATCATGCACCACAGACAAACAAACAATGTAACACTATCCGTTTTATTTATTATGAAACATTAGATTAGTATCCATAATCCTATCTTCAAAGAGGGGTTGGATACAAATTCTAGGCACACAGATTCAGATCAATCAATCAATCATGTAGTTCCTTTTCACCCCAAAGCACAACTTACCACTGGGCGGACAACCCATTCAGATCAGAAAGACAAATTTACTCATATAATCACTCTTGAAGAATTTATGATATCCATGCAAACATGAACTAAATGTATGCAGTCGTTTCTAGTTTTAAGATGTTGTAACTTTTATCCTTTTTTTCAATCTGCCATATCCCCCACCCCATCCTCCCTCTCCACACAGTTCAATATCCACAATACACTGGGGCAAATAACCATCTATAGATGTATTTTAATTGACAGTTAAAAATCTTGGATGGAAGACAGGGTTATTTGATATTCAGAATAAAATTAAAAGACTATAGAAAACTGGTGTCAGCGATGTCTAACTACTGATTTCAGAAGCAAAGAAGAAGGCTTAATTGGTCTAACACTTAGAACAAATCAGAAGACTGCAATAAATAAACAAGTTATTTATATACAGTACTTGAAGGTTCTATTGATCACACATCAGTTAATATTATATATTTGAAGCTAATGATCAGCATTAAAGTACTTCACAATGATTCTGAAGACACACTTGAATGCATGCTGAAATATTGTTCAAGATAACCTAGCTCAGCCAGTAACATTCACTATTAATCTTGGATTAAGGATGCATATAAAGCTTATGACATAATAAATTAGCATGCAAAGTGGCAAAAAGCCACAAGCAATCAATATGCAAACTACTCTAACTCAGAACTGATGAAGCAAAGAGGAAGACTGATCAATCATGTATAAATGAAAACCACAAATTTGCAACTAAAAAAGAAATTTTTAAAAAAATAGATAAAACAGACTTCAGCAAACTTCACATAAAAACCCATCATTAAGGTTGCTTTTCTTGAAACTTCAAATCTTATATATTGTTAAAATACTGTCTGATTTTAACTAAACACTTTCAACATATGTAAGTGCAGAGAAATTTAATCTTTTCACATAATTATATCCCGGTTATATTAACAAGGAAGAGCCTTTGGTCTAGCTGATCACTAGCCATACCTATGAAATATGTGCTCTGTAAGCGAGACAAATCACAACCAAAGTTTGTATGGTTACCATAAAAGCACTACGAGTAATCCACGCCCGAAGACAACAAACTGAATAAGTAACTAGTATGTAACTCTTATAGACGTGTGTGTGAATGTTGTATGTCATTATGTGTGTCAGAAAATCCGACAAATTAAGTGACAATGTTCGCCGTGATATTGTCAGGTATATATGTATGCAGAGTTTGCCGTTTGTTCAAAGTCCGATAAAGTGTAGTCATATTTAGAAAACAGCGAGTAGCAATGGCCATATCATTCTAGATCTATGGAACGATAATCTTTTGTCGCAAGGACTGACTCGCCTCTCAGACACAGTCACTCAGGTGTGAACAAACATACACGAGCTTCTTGTGATCTGACAGATTTGGATACGCGTGGTACCAAATACTGCACACATTTCAATGCATCAAGACACTATCTTACCTGATTGGCAAACTCCACTGGACTCCAAACGGCACAGGTCGAATTTTCCCGGTTCCATCCTTGACATGTTGATGCTTTCGTGACTCTGCAAATTTCGTATTCGAGCAGAACCTGGGAACGAGGTTGATATTTATGCCCCACTCCCCGTTGGTGCGGACTTGTTGCAGCAGGATGACTGGGTCCGGCCCTGTGGACAAAAGATAGACGGCGAATCAATCGAGGAAACAGTGCGATGGCCAGGGGGATCCTGGAAGGGAGTGCAAGCGTATAATATTGCCCCCGGGGGTTACTCCTTATAGCTGGATGTTGGGAGCTCGCCGTGTTTTTAGGGGTCGAACCAGTATTTTTTAGGGGTTCCGAGTTTTGCCTTTGGTAATATCCGGTATTTTTTTAGGGGTATAATCCTGGCGCAAATTAAGATTCGATCTCAAATTTTAAACCAGAGAGCAGGGCCGTAGCTAGATCCGAAATTTAGAGAGGGCATTTGCCCTCCCTACCTGAGGCTAGTTATGGCCCCACTTTATATCACTACATTCTACTGAAAAAATATTCTTTAAAATCAACTTCCGGTCCGAAATTTAGGGGGGGGGGGCATTTGCCCTCCCTGCCTTACGCTAGCTACGGCCCTGGAGAGGCATAATTTCGGGTGGAAAAATCTAGTGGCCATGTATTTTTTAAAGTATGTACTTAGATTATCCGACGAGCTTCCCTGACATCTTACAACGGGAGTACACACATTGTAAATGCCTATTGCGTATAAACACTTTTTTTTAAGATCCAAAATTATAAACGCAGCAAAACTTGTCGTTGGGATTCACATTGAAATACTGTAGCTGGCGTCCAGGGACTACAAGTACAGTTTCATTTTAATTGCTGCCAAGCTTTGGGGTGGGGGGGGGGGGGGGGGGGGGGGGGGGGGGGGGGGGGGGGGGGGGGGGGGGGGGGGGGGGGGGGGGGGGG
>JAOBYE010662184.1:4816-26570 GCA_025403585.1 Parazoanthus swiftii
TTGAGCTACAAGTGTAAAACAGAAAACGAAAGCTACAGACCGTTGTTGAGCTGAGTAAATTCTTAAGCCTGAAACTTACTCCAAATGAAGCATAAATAACGCTTAAGGCAGTGTTTTATCGCAGGTTTGATAACTTATTTTCAACATCAATTGTTTCGCATCCCTTAAAAAAAACATAAAATGAGTTTCAAGCCAAATCAATTACAAGTAGCTTATTTTAGTGTATTACTTTCAGATTAGACCTATTTATCAATATATTTATTGTAACCTGCTACACAATGTAATTTGGTTGTTGCTCTCATGCCTGTCCTGAAATGACATATGTAGATAGTTCATTTTTTTTCTTTTCTTCTGAAAACACATAATCTTGTAGTAGCCTCTTTCCGATAACAATTCCCTTGATGACATTATTTTTTGTTTACTTGGTGATATTGTGGTCGTCAAGACTAATCGTAAGCGAGTACATTCGTTAGTATACTAAACCGTTGGCAGACTCGAGGTCTTTCAGTTTTGACAGAGACTAGCTGGTTGAACTAGTGTTCGACTACTAAAAAGCTCTCTTGCGTTTACTTCTGCAAGACACCAGAGTAATTCTTAAAAATAATTAGCTGAAAATGCATTTACTTCTTCAGGAAGTTAGAGTAATTTGTCCAAACAGTTAACTAAAAAGATTCCCAAGAGACAAACCTTGTCGTCTTTACGAAGTTTCAACTGTGTAAAAATGTTTAGACAATGGATCAGGTTTACTTCGGCGGCTAAAGTCGCTCAACATTGGGCACTTCAGGCAATTTAAGTCAACTTATGACGATTAAAGGCAACTTAAGGTTGTTAAAGAGTAAAATGACCAGTCCTGGTTGCATAAGGCACTTTCAGGCAACTTGAGAAGAATTACGGAAAAATGCCCGGTTAAGACCTGGTTGCCACTTAAGGCAATTTATACCCTGCTTAAAAAGCGCTAAAAAGAGCGGGGAATAAAGAGGTATAGGCTAAGAGAGTGTTAGTATGATTAAATTTACAGGTTAACTTTTAACATTCACGTGCATTGCAAAGGGATCTCTGCTTGGGTTCTGATGAGAATAGCGAGGTCAGGTTCCAGTTTAAAATGGTTTGAGATACCATAGCACCATTCGAAGTTACTTGACAGAACACCTGACAGATTTCGTTCTCGTAACAATTAAGCAACAACTAGCAGATATAAGGACTTCGAAAGAAGAACAAATAAATATTTATAGTCACACTTTGCAAGAAGTCTATCAAATGACTTAATGTAATTTATGGTGACCTGGGACGACTTCAGATAACTTTTAAGTGAGATTTAAGACAACTTAGGGCCACTTAAGAGGAAGCCTGTTGTACACATTTGATCAACATTCAGATTATCCTAAAAACAAGCATCCAGAAGGGAAAATGTATCACCTAAAAGGCCATTGAAGTGAGAACTGTTTCAAATTTATCTTTCATTATATTAACCCCTGGGCAGGTAAAAGTACAAATTCAGTACTGTATTTCAACTAATTCTTTTGTTTTCTTTGGGTTGCCTTTCTTAAATGAGCACCCCACCAAGAAATTCGCGTTAACTTACGGGTGGCAGTAGTGTTAACGATATTCGGACCTGTTCAATCTACAAATCAGAGGAATGAAGCAAATTCCTTCAAACAAGTTGTTCTAATTTTATGAGTCGTATTGAAAGAAGACGCAATTAAAAGATTCCTTGATTCCGTGATTCCTTGTATAGAAATCTCATTTTTACCGAACGTTAGTTTCCACAGTGATCGATGTACTTTTTGGCCAGCTCATCTTCGTACAGTTAGTAAGACAAGCCAAGATGTGCTGCTTTTTCAAACAGTATATTGTCTTAACTGTTAAATAATGACAGTACCTTCATTCTAGATAACGTAACTTATAATTCTCAAATTATAAAAAAAAATATGGAGGTGGCAGTTGATGTCTAAGAAACGTCGGTTAACAAACATGAAGTGAAGTTAGATGGATAGACCATAACAGCCTCGGGAGCTAAAAAACCACTTGTAATATCACTTTAACAACTAATAAAAAAGCCAGGATCATCCAAAGTAACAAGAAATTAAGAGACGTTATGTTTCCTTTCATGAAAAGTCATTTTCTCAATGTTTTTCACGTCAGTTAAAGTGGCCGAATGTTTGAAACCCTCAAAGATAATAAGTGACTTCCACAAACATATCTGGTCTGCTGAGACTGATTTCGTCTTCAGTTTTGTCATTTTATTAGAACAAGTTGAGCCAAGAATGCTGTTCCAATAATATCTTAAAATAATTAATAGAAAAGGAAATACTTAATTGAGCTGGCTCCGTCCGGATTACGATAAAAAAATGTTGAATTCGCTGTGCGAGCAACCATGCAGTTTTTATTTTAATACTTCGAAACAAATGGCAATGCGGTGTAAAATAAATACCTTCAAAGAATAAATTTTTCCTGTTCAATGCACTAGAAACCGAGTTTCTTTGGATGTTGGCTATTTGGAAATGATAATGAATCGCTATTTTCATCTAGGCTTGATCCGACTGCTTTGTTATCAACAATGACACTTCAAATGTTTCTTTTTAAAACCAAAAAATGCGTGAAGATCAGTTTCAATCCAGTAAATAAGTAATCGCCTTTTAATAAAGTAATCAATATTGTCGCAAAACAACTGAATGATCAAAAGGTACTATAGCCATAATCAATAAAGATTCACCGTTACAGCTTTTTAAGTGTCAGTCTGACATCCATTGCCTCAAAATAAAATTATTTGTTACAAATAAGCAGCAAAATCTGATTTGTCTTAGTTTCGAACAACAGGTGAAAATCCGGCTGTTTTTGTTAGTTTTCGGTTATAGTTTGGTCTCTTGCGACAAATTGTTAAATCAAAACTTAACTTAAGAATTCTTGATTGAAAGTCAAAACATTTGCTTGTAAAAACGAACAGAGTTCACAGACGAGGGTGGAGCAAGACTAATTTTTTCAACTTCGCCTTCGGGCTACAAACGGACAGCATGAATTCCTGACTCTCTATTTAATGACCTAACATCTACGCCATCTTGTTGATGATTTTCCAGTTCACATCAGAACAACAACAGGTCAGTAATAAGCTTTAAATGAGGCAGATAATTTTGTTCAAAACGCTCCAAAAAAGACCTCGAGTTTTTGCTTTTCTAACGCCGCCTGTGGTTTAAAAAGAAAAGTTAGAGAAAGGTGAGAGATCAGTCTTGTCCATTTGACATTTCAAGTGAGCACGGCTTACAATCTACAAAATATCCTGCTGATAAAACTAGATCACTTATTTAATTCGAACAAAAACATTACAAGACATGTCATTCTGCAACTACCAATGTTCCGACACTGCCATTTTAAGACAATAAGAGCCGCTCTTGTTAAGAAACGGTTAATTGTTTGTAGTCAAAGTGAATTACCTAGAAACATTCTATTTCTACCAAAAACGCTTTCGTTGAACGAGATTTATTATATGCAAAGTGTCACCCAATCTGAGTTATCAATTAAACGACAGGTACTAAATAACTAAACTGTAAATGCATCTTCGATGCAACTGCACTTTTTCCTGTTTCCGTTCACTCTAACAGGACCAAACAGTCATTTGCTTAAACACAAGCTATGCTTATTTCTAAAAATGTTTTTCTTTTTTTTGTAAACTTTTGAATTTTCAAGTCCCCCCTCAAATCATCTTAAGTTCATCTTCGGAGACCAAGGGGTGCTCCTGCGGGCTGAAGAAAATTTTGACCGAATCAAAAATCAAGTTGACTTTGAAATTGACCGGGAATCCGCCTTCCGCCTCACCGCTCTCGGCATCGCTTTGCTCGGTGTTTGATATTAGAAAAATTGCCTTCCAAAAGCTGAGTTTTCCAGGGTCTCCGAGGATGTCTTAATTGGTCAAATCTAACCAAATGAGACAAAATTGTGATATCAAAAATAACGCGACACACCGTGCAGTTTTACCTGCATAAGCTCTCTGTCAAAATATAAGAAACCTTACGCGACACGCAAATTTCTATAAGAACAACTTGGTAAGAAACTCAGATCAAACAAAACTCAAGAAAAATTCAACGCGGAAAACTCTTGGGATTGGAAAAACCGGAGCCTTAAAAAGCATCCAGGCGAAATCTGAAACACTGCGTGCGCGTACCGTAAACTTTGCCGGTAGTACAACACTTTGGCGCCAAAAGATTCTGTGAACTTGTTGCAGGCGTTATCGGTTCCTCGCGTTCATGTTGTTTTTATTCGAGTCTCGTTTCCAGGGTTTACAACGTGTTACAACGTTAAAACCACTGATTTGGAGTTTCTGGAGAACGTAAACGTGAATACAACAAATTCTTCCAATATTAGATCTGTTTTGCAACCAAGGTCTGCTTTTCGGCCGATTTACACTCTTTCATTTAAAAAAATTACAAGAAAGAATAGGTGGCAAATGAAAGAAACTGAAGAGAAAAAACAGAAAGCTGGTTTTCAACATACAAGAAAGCTGTTGTCAACCGCATCGTTCACAAGGTCTTTACAACACTATTCCAGCGGATATGTCAGCCCTAACAACAAGGAGACCGAGAAAATATAATCTAAGAGCAAAACATCAGATGGACAACCCTCGACTTAATACGAACCTATTAAAAAGATCTATCGCGTATCGAGGTGCAGTACTTTGGAACAGACTAACAACTCGCACACAGGAAACATCAAATACAAAGCAATTTCTAAAAGAAGCTATTAAACAAGAATCCTTCAGAACTTTGATATTTTAGATCATTAGTATTTTAAACCACCATACGTTTAGAGTTAAAACATATTTCTGGTTCTTAAACATTGTATAGTTTTAGCATATTAAAGCCCATGGTGCTACTGCTGTTACGTTTTAAACTAATATTTAATCTCCTCCGTTTACAGGACTGAAGGAAGCACTAGAAGAGAGAAAGACACTCGTGGACGAACTGCTTAGCTTCTGCATCGAGGAGAAGATCCCTCCGGTCGAGGACGCTCTACACGAGGTCAAAGTCATGACAGCCAAACTGCGCAAGCGTGCAGAAGATATTAAATCAGAGATCAACAGTGTGGCAGACGAATGCGTGAAGAGGATTCTGGGAAGGAAGGATGAGATGATGGCGCAGGTGAGTGGCGCAAAGGGATGTCTTCAAATTTGCAGACGGACTGAATCGGAAAACAGTGAGATGTCACTTTTGGCTTATGATAACTAAGGGGTAACATATTAGTTCGTCATTTCAAGACTTTTCAAAGAGGAAGATCACTAGGTTTGATTTTGAATCGTGTTTACTCTCAGAATTGTACAAAGTCATCAGTGAGTAGCTACTGTACTGAGATGGTCTAAATGTTCCATTATGCCGTTAATAAGGGAAGAGTCGTTGATTTAGTACAGCTGGTGATAATACAAGAGGTGTCCTTTGGGCGAAAAAAGTTATCTGAGCAGTTGTAATGGCTGTTTGAAGGGAAAAAGCCACCATAGATAGCTTTGTAAAAGGAGGAAATGTAAAACTAACCCGACAATAAATCAGCGCAACATTTTTTCACTACTCTCATTTTCGTCGTTATCAGTGTCTATCTGTCATCTTTACACAAGAAAAAGTGGAATTACCATCATTATCATTACACCGCACCACTAAATATTAATGTTTCCAAAGTTCCTTGTGGTTCCCGGCAGTATCGACTATTGACTACGAGAACTTTTTTGAAATAGCTGTATACATTTAAACTTGTACTCATTGCCAGTTAGTACAGAGATATGTTCCTTCTTTGTTTTAATGTTAGTTTAATTCCTGAGTATTAATTTATTCTATTTGTGTTTAAGGTTGACGCGCTGGAGATGGAGAAAGAGGCCGTGTTACAGGCCCAGGAGGGGGGCCTGGAGATGGAAATGTTCAAATACACCAGCTCACGTGACTTTGTGGAAAACGTGTTGTTACATGGAAACGAGGTTGAAATAATTCTCCTCAGGGATACCATGAACGCGCGGTTAAGAGAGCTGAACGCAATTCAGGTAAACGCATGTAATATTTAACTTGTGAGGTATGAAGGTCAGAAATGTTGAGTGTCCGGAAATTCTCTTTTGCCAAAGCATTTATCACCATCTTTGATGAAAATTTTCCCATTTTTAAAAAGCCAAAACGAACCGACTTTTGTTCCAAGGGCGAAAAAATTTATTTGTAAATGTAAGCAATATTTATAGAAGAGCATCCAATTTAGCATGCTTAGTTTAAATGGTGCTCTGACACCGAGCAATTGTTGCAGCCAAAAAAACATTTCTTACAAAGTTTGTACAGATAATAAAGCGTACAAAAAATACCCGCAGTTTTGAGTTTTTTGTTTTGTACAATGAAAACCTGTAGACTCTTCCACTAACCGACCATCAAATAGAAGTAGCTGGAATTTGGGCCTATCAATCAGAACGAGAGCACAAATAACATTAGGAAATGGCTGGAAAAGTAATGTTTTCGTGCCTTTGAAAATTGGTCCCAAAGACAGGGCGGCTATCAAACATACAACGTTTTGCAACGGTCGTTCTTTTCTCAACTCTCTTCAAAGTCCTAGTAAGACTCTCTGATAGTAAATTTCTAATTTTGCAGCTGGATTACAAAGAACCTGAGGAAAATGATGTCATTGATTTCATATTTAACCGCGAGGACGTCGAATCAGTGTCAAAGATCATGGGTTCTATCAAGACAACCAAGACATTTACCGCACTGTGTACTGCGCGCGGGCTCGGAATCAAATCCGGGAAAGTGGGAGTGGAGTCATCTTTTGTTGTTGAGGTGAAAGACCGGTTTGGTAACCCGTATGTAGAAGGCACGCACTACTGCCCTATACAAGTCACAATAAAGGCACCGGAAGGTATGTACAACACCTTAAAGCCTTATAACAACAAAAAAACAGTAGATGAGTAACTTATAGACTTCTTTCATAATATGCTCCAGTGGCCCTAAAACAAAAACTTCAAGTTGAGGTCATTTTCCAAGTTCTCATACATTTGCTGTATTTCGGCATTTTGGGCCTCGACTCAAAGCTTTTGTTCACACTTTCGCGATATTCATCCTTGTACAGAAACAACATTGCGTATAATGTGGTCTATAGAATTTAAGTCTCTATAGCAGGGTTCGAATCATCAAACGCAAAACAGCACTAGAACAAAATTTCAGGATAAGATTTTTGCACTTCAATCACATAATATTAACTTGAAACGAAGGTTTCCTAAAACTGTCGTTACGTGACAGGTGTATTTGCTTAAATGTAAAAATGGCGGAAGCAGTTTCACAAATTCTCGAGTGGCTTTTTTAGCAATGAAAGTCACTTAGCGAGAGACTAGTGACGTAAGCATGCTTTACACTGGATACTGATAAATAATACGCAGCCAATGAGCGCACGTGTTGTATCAGAAATCTTTTAAAAGATTTTTTTGTTTCGTAGGTTTCTTGCTTGGTAACCATGTCACGAACAACAATGACGGTACAATGAGAGTGCGTTACACACCGGTCACGAGTGGCAAACACAGCCTGAACGTGATCATCCGGGACAGAGAGTTGGAGGGAAGCCCGTTCAGTGTTATGGTAAGATACCTGTAGCTTGTTCATGACTCGCATAACGAAATATCTAAAGCGTAATACTGTGATGGGCTTAGGACTACTTGGTTGCCGCCCATTTATTTTAGCTAATTTTTGTTACCATTTTTGCTGTTTTATTTCTTTCTATTAATGTTCTGTTTATTATATTTAGCAACAGTGCAGTATAATGAAAAAAAAACTGTTAAAAAGCTGTGATGGGCTTAAATATTAATCCGGAACCAGAAATCTATATTAGAATGTGAAATTCAGATCTTCTGGCCCGTGTTTATTTTCGTTAATGAATAACCCTGCTACAAACCTCTATGCACGATCGGGTGTAACCAGTTATAATTATCGTACGGTCGCGCTAGAATTGCAGTCACTAACTATAGAGAAAGCCACACACTTTCGCGATATTCATCCTTGTACAGAAACAACATTGCGTACAATTGGTTTGAAGTTTTTATAACTTCTTTGTACGTTTTTACGATTCAATGACTTTCTGAAGGCCTGGAAAACGAACTTGTAAACTTCCACGGCTTTCCAAAACGCGTACATACAGACAGAGATTTCTACGAGTCGTGTAGTATTTTGGCGAGCTTGAATGACGTTCAAGGCTTAAAGTCGGTTTTTTGTACTCCGCGGACTTAAGTTGGATAATAAGAGACCTTATTAAAAGCAATCGTGTTCAAACTATCACAGGTTGCAGAAGGAATCGACTATAAGAAGGCGGGCCCAGTATTCATGAAGTTCGGCTCACAAGGAACCAAGAGCGGCGAGTTCAAACAGCCATGCGCAGTGGCGACAGACAAGGAGGGTAATATTTATATAGCGGACTTCGTCAACTGCCGCGTCCAGAAATTCGACAAGTTGGGCAAGTTTACGCAGGAATTTGGCAGCAAGGGCACTAAAGACGGCCTGTTTCTCAATCCCAGCGGACTGGCTATAGACCCCAACGGGATTGTGGCCGTGTCTGACTGGGACAACAACAGAGTGCAGCTCTTCAGTCCCGAAGGAAAATTCATCGGCAAGTTTGGCAGCAAAGGTATGTGCCTATAGACCATTAGATTGCACTTAATGTAATCTCTTGCTAGCAACGGTTTTCCATATTCGAGGGTTTGGGTTGGGTTTCAAAACTGATAGCTGATACTCGCCCAAAATGTTTTACCTGATGGCTGATACTGAGACATTTTTTTTTACTGACAACTGATAAATTGGTCTTTGACCAATAGTAGATGCTTATAAAACTTTAACAAAAGGCCTTTGCAACATTGTCGTTTTTAACGCAAGAGCTCGAAAAAATTAAACAAGATTGAAAAACAGAATGTCAGTTGAGTATAGCTGTCGGAAAGTAAAAAAGTTGTTTTAAGCTTGGCAATTTATCCTTAAATAATGTGATATATGACCTTATGAAATTGTATGCAAAATACTAGTCGACTTTTACACCATTTTATCCAAGTCAGACACTATTAGGGGCATTAGATTACATGAATTCGTTTAAGTTAACTGATAATTGATATTTAGGCGAAACTTTAGCTGATTTACTGATATTCAGGTACCCACATCCAGTCTCTCAAATTCTGCTTTTGTTTCTTCATAAATAACATACCAACAGGCAGGCAGAGATCTCTCATGTCCCTATGGATAAGGGAGATGCCTATACTTGCTATGTACTCATAACCTTATTGGCGCGAGTTTTTCTGATTTCGTCTAACGCCAATAGTTATTACTGGTAGCCAGCACTTAACAACCTATAGCTTATACTTTGGGCTTCCTTTTTTTATATTTGAATGCATGAAATAGAGTGCAGATAAAAACGTAGTTTGTATTTTGCCTAACAAGCATAAACCTATCTTCGAGCTTCAAACAAACAGTCAACAGAATGAAAGACTATGACACAGTTCAATTGTGCACACACGTGTAGTTATTTTGGGAAGCCAAACCCTGCAGTATTTTTTCTTTTTGCACATGTATTTGCAAAGTTATTATAATCAGAAGGTTAAATAAAGTTGTTGTCGTTGTATAGGAAAGGTGAAACAAATCGTGTATCTCAAAGATAAAAGTTAAAGCAGCAACTGATCATCCTTTGGATTCCTAAAATGAGGTTTTTCCCCCTTATATCTCAAAAGCCCTGCAACGTGTTACGCCTTTTAAGACCAGGGCCCGGTTGTTCAAAGCCCGTTTACTACTTATCCTGGTTTAACTTTCGATAAAATCCCAAGGATTAACTCAAAATTAGAACTAATCGGGCTTTGAACAACCGGGCCCTGAATCTTTTTTTTCTGGGAGAATGAAGTCTGTCATGGTCTTTAGATTTCTGACCTCTGTTTGTTTGAAGCCTGAAGTTGAATTTTTCCCGATTTTCTTGAAAGGGCAGTGCAATTTCACATTATATTACGATAAACAGCCGATCGCAATATGTTTTCGAACATACCGTAAACGCTCTAATTTCGGATCCTCTGGAAGGGAGGCTTAATAGAGAGGGGGGTGGGTGGGGGCTTATTTAAAACTCGTTGACGGACAAAGGCGGCTCATTTTCTCACCGACCGGCCCACGAATGCTGGAGGATCGACTTGTTGTTCCTGGAACGTATAGCGCTACTTGCAAATCGAAAACAGTTTTTGATGTTTTCAAATCAGAGTTGGATAAGAAAAAAGAAGAAACTGACCTACATGACGTTCGAGGTTGGAGACATCGAATAGGAATAAAATCTATTTTCAATGCTTACAAGCAGGTTTTTTGTTGAGGAAGAAAGGGGAAGGGGGGCTCATTAGAGAGGGGGGCTTATTAAATTTTGGGCGCTCTGAAGGGGGCGTATTAGAGAGGTGGACTCATTAGAGAAGGAGCCTTATTAGAAAGGGGGCTTATTAGAGTGTTCACGGTATATGGACTGACTTACATATTGGCAACAGACTTTGAATGAATACAAACACAAATATGTTTTAAAAATGATCAAAAACACATTCAAAAACATTTAAGGCCGAAATCCCGCTGAAAAATTTAAAAAACGTTCAGTTTTAACCCTAAAAAACAGAAGTTCTCAAACTTAAGAGTGTATCCTATTAATGTGTTTATGTTTACCTACGTCAAGGATCCGAAGATGGGATGTTAAACCACCCAGGAGGTCTTGCAATGACGAAAGATGGAAACATAGCCGTAGTAGACAAAGACAACCACAGAATTCAGGTGTTCAAACTCGATGGCACATTTTTACACTCTTTTGGTAGTCAAGGCAACGAAAAACCAGATCAGCTCGACAGTCCAAGTCACGTGGCCGTCACCAACGACAACGGTTTCCTGGTAACGGACGCAGGCAACAACCGAGTGGTTAAGTTTGACGCCAAAGGGAGCTACGAGCTTGCTTTTGGCGGGAAAGGATCAGAGCCGGGCAAACTGGATCGGCCGTCTGGCATTGCTGTAGATTCTGAAGGATTTGTTATCGTTGGAGATTTTCAGAACCACAGAGTTCAGGTTTTCGATCCAGATGGGAGCTTCTTTGCCAAGTTTGGAAACGAGGGAGACCAGGAGGGTCAACTCAAGTTTCCGTCAGGGGTGGCCCTGACTACTGATGGACATATTATTGTCACGGACAGACACAATCACAGAGTACAAGCGTTCTAGTTCAGGAGGGTCAACACAGCCTCCCGTCTTGGGTGGACTTGATTATAAGGAGATTATAGATTCAAGCTGGAGATGCATCACTTGTTTTGAACTCATGGCGGTGACAAACTAGAACCGATTTGTTATCCATCACCGGTGTTTTAGAATACCTCATGAGACTTTAAGAAATTCATATCATACAAATGAAGAACTGATGATCAACGGGGGCTAAACCCCACACACGAAGAAGAACTAAATATCACCTTAGTTGAAGCTAGTTCTAGGAACTAACTGGTTGGGAAGCTTAACAAACTTAAAAGGAGTGTACAAAGTCGCTTTGTTTTATGTCGAATGAACCGCGACCGTGCACATTGCTCTGTTCGATGTGTGAGCCCAAATGTTTCTACTGGTTAGTTGTTCATATTCACTCCAATACCGTTTGTGTTTTGTGTACCGTCAAAGCCATTGACGAATAAAAGAGATAGAGAACAAAAACATATAATAACAAAAAACTGGCCGAGTTTCATAACCATTTCTCTCTATTAACTATGATGTAACCAATACAACCACGTAAACGATGAACGCTGTTGCGAAACCACTACGTTAACAATACACCGTAAAGAATTAAATTATTTGCCAGGAAACAGTAGTTCTTTTTGCGTGGTTTCAGTATGTGCCAGTACTATTAAATAGGTTTTTCATAAATCTGGCAAGAAACTGGGTTAATTAGGAGCAAACGACCTGAAATAATGTGAGAAATGAAACGGTGGAATTTAACCTGTTATCCAATACTTCTGTCCAAAATATCGATTCGGTTTTGTTTGTTGGAGCAACTTTGAGAGTTTCGTATATGATAACCTAACTTTATAAACATAACATAATGAAACTTTAAAAAAGTTAAGTTCTCTACTAAGAAAGGAGTTCTCCATTTAAACTGTTATCATAGTTGAAATACAAAGCTTGGGGGATTGAAATAGTTCAACTAGGTTTTTTAGCGAGATTGGACACCTCAAGTTTCAGTTTAAGGCACGGGACAAATGTCGAACTTTTCATGAGTCAAACTAAATTATAGTTCAGGTCAACCCAATTTCAGTTTTTTTGCTCGGGCTCGCCAAAATACTACACGACTCGAGAAAAATAACCACCCACACTACACACTAAACTGTCTAATAAAATATATATCTATAATGACCAGTGTTTTAATGAATTTAGGTGATTTATGACCCATATTTATGACATATCGGGGAAAGGTGTGAAGGGCGGCGGGGGAGTTTACCAAAGGGCAGAGGAAAGCAGAACAAGAGTTAGCTAAAGATCTGTGCCTCAGAACAAAATAATTTAGATAGTGTGTATGGAGTACTAACAAAGTTCGCTTCAAAAAATAAGTCTTTACTTTCTATATTTCTGGCATTAATTAGCGCAGCCTGAGCACCTGAGAATAAATATAAGCGAAGAAAAAAGCAATGCGTTTGTGTTTTACTTGTTTAGCCTGAACTGCAGGGTTTATTTCTATGCTTCATCTCGCTTTCTCGAAGTCTGTCGACACCAAAATTTATTGCAGTACAAACTTTATTATATCGAGATATCGAGTGTAAGTTTCAGCTCAATAAAACTTGTATAGCGACCGAAGTGTGTCTTTAAGTACAACTATAAGAATAAAGCATCTAACCACCAGGGTGAAGATTGCATCTTTTGAATGTTTCCGGGTGCGGAATGCTGATATATGGTGATAAAAGACAACGAACGGACTGTCAGCTTCACAAATCACCACTTTCAAAAGGCCACTTTTAAAAGGTCAAATATGACGAAAGCCGGCTGGTCCATTACGACTATAATCCTGACTGCTGAATTATTATACTGTTTCGTTTTGTGTCAGTCTTTTATAAAAAAAATCGTTCTTTCTCGGTATATTTTTTTCGATAAGGAGTGCGAACCATCTAAACTTCGCAGTACAAGTTCTCATTTCTTCAAATGATTGACAAAAGACGACTATACGTGATTGATAGAAAATAAAATAAATTATTCAAATGGTTTAACTTTAAGCACAATTCTGCAACTCACTAAACAGGTTTCAATTCATCATGATTATGAAACAATTTGGCAGTTTTAAAAGGTATACGCAAACTGGCGTAAAGTCTGAATACAGTAAACACGAATTGCTCTATCGTTGCAACATTCGAATACCCTTTTAGAACCCGTTAAAACCTGCCTACATACCTTCTAAAATTCGAAAAAGTTTTTGAAATATAATCATGTTGAGCGTTTGATGCGAACGCGGTATTAACTTATGCCATTTTTACACTACTCGCTGAACTGGTTTAAACTATAGTACATGTATAACCATGATTAGTGAAAAACAACTTGACAGTTAAGAAACTGAGACTGGCTTAAAACCTGTACAAACAAATTGCTTTATCGTTACAACGTTCAATTGCTTCTTTACAACGTATGAAAACCCATAAATATGTAACAGTGCCAGCATACTTCAGTCGAATAAGTTTAAAACAATCATGTTATTTAATGTTTGGTATGAACCGTTTATGTAGTTGCTGCAAATTTGCTTGGAAACGACTGAAATAATTATAGAAAGTTTACGTGTGAGGAAAGGAAATAAAATAGTTAAGGTAATAACGTTGAGTCAAGCTGTGTGGACTGACTACTGTGTTAAAACTTGGTTCCTTCCACCGCAGAGGATAGAAGTCAAGAAAAGCTGACGAAGGCGTATTTAGTTTTCAACCGTGAAGTGCACTTAAGTTTGACTCATTACCACATGTTTTGTTTACTGGAACATATTAGCCAAATTAAATTGTTTGACATTAGATGAAACAAGCGCCGAATCGACACTTCTCACTAAACAGATTTCACTAAACCATGACTGAAGAACAAACTGACAGTTTAATTGCACAGACTGGCTTAAAACAGTTTTTTACAAAAATATGCTTTATTGTTAACACTTTTACACGCTTCTTTCAGAACCCGTGAAAAACTATTAACATGTGACAGTATACCAACATATTTAAGTTGAACAAGTCTAATTTAATCTTATAATAATCTTGTTTGAGTGTTTAGTATGAAGCGATATAACTCCTACTTTACAAAATGAGATAATACGATTCAATTTGATATTATAGACAAAATGCTTTATTGTTAACAATTTCACACGCTTCTTTCAGAACCCGTGAAAACATATCAACATGTGACAGTTTACCAACATATTTAAGTTGAACAAGTCTAATTTAATCTTGTTTGAGTGTTTAGTATGAAGCGGTAGAACTCCTAATTTAAAAAATGAGATAATACGATTCAATTTGATATTATAAACAAAATGCTTTATTGTTAACACTTTTACACGCTTCTTTCAGAACCCGTGAAAAACTATTAACACGTGACAGTATACCAACATATTTAAGTTGAACAAGTCTAATTTAATCTTATAACAATCTTGTTTGAGTGTTTAGTATGAAGCAGTATAACTCCTACTTTACAAATTAAAATAATACGATTCAATTTGGTATTATAAACAAAATGCTTTATTGTTAACACTTTTACACGCTTCTTTCTGAACCCGTGAAAACATATCAGCATGTGACAGTATACATGTACCAATTTTAATGCAAGTGACATATTTAAGTTGAACAAATTTAATATAATCTTGTTTGAGTGTTTGGTATGAACGCGCTATAACTCTACCTTACAAAATGAGATAATACGATTCAATTTGGAATTACCCCTTGGCATTCCCCTCTAAAGACTTATTTTCTCTGTTTAGTGTTAACTTCTGCAGCAAATTCGAAAGAAACGGATTTGCAGTTTCTTTTCCATGTGCATGAAACGTGTGTCAGAACTGACAATATTTGGAACATGAAAAATTACATTTTGCATATTTAACAATGTGAAAATGACATGCTAAAAGTGTTGAGGGGTGGTAAATTACATACTGGACATGACAGGGTTGGCCACTTTACCTTTTAGGGGTTAAAATTGCAGGTTGTGATTACCTTTTGGGGTGTTTGAGATACAAATAAGCATTAGAATTTATTTTATTTAAAAAGCAATTATTACAAAAATTATTTTTGTCCAGTCAACCCAAGACTAGATCCCCATCAAGCGTAGTACAAAGTATCCCTGGGGAAGGAGGGGGCAAAAGGACTGTTTTTAAATAATAACCAGCATAGCTTTGGTGTTCTGGTCAAAAACAATCCAATTGTTTTCATGGAAAAAAACTGTGCATCATAGTTATTGACTTGTTAACTAATGGTGATTCAGATATTTTAAGCTGATCAGCTATTAGCGTTTCAGTGTCTTTGAAATAAATTATAACTAATTTTACGTCAAATACCAGTAGTTTTACTACCTTAAATAAACATTGTGTTACTCTAAAAATAAAATCCACTATTTAATAAATATTAATAAAACACATCTTGAAACTAACAACTTTCAGGATTTTAAATACATATCTACTCTACTATTAAAATCTAATCTAAGTTACATTATATTATCAAACACACTGTTGACTTTTTGTTTCTCTCTTGTCTGGCAGTTTCTAATTCAGCCTTTAGACGCATTTCTCTTATCTTAAATTCTTCTTCTTTTAGTTTGTGTTGGTCTTCAACAAAATCTTTCTGCTTGGAAAGTTCCGAGACAAGTTTCATATTCATCACAATTTCCTCCTGTTTTCTCTTACATTCATCTTTCACCATTGCAACCTCTTTCTCAAGTCTCTCCCTACTCCCCCTATGACTGACAACAAGATGAAGACGACACCACTCGAGAATCTGACTTGCTTTCAGAGGCCCCTGAATGCTACCATCTCGTCGAATAAAGACTTCTCCTCGATTGTTCTCATATAAGATCCCTAAAGGAGTTGCCACAGTTTTGACGGAGATCTCGATAACTTTTAAGTCAATCTCTGATGACTGCCAATTCCCATACTTGTCATTGACAAAAACTGGTAAAAACCTGATAGAATATCTGTCTGGAAAGACAGGCGGGTTAAAGCCTTTAACTATTTGATCTATCTCAAGCCTTACCGAGTCCTCCTGCTGTCTGCTGCATGGAACACCATGAACTAAACAGTCATTAGACACTCCAATCAGAAGTTTTCCACCTAAAGGAGGAAGGAAACACACTTAATATGAAAAATCGTGTCTATGAGAAACCATATATATTTTAAAAAGTACCCACCCCCAACAAGTATCTTTATCAACCCCTAAACTGGAATGTTAGATCAAGCCCTAAGCTTTAAATAACAGTGATCTTTCCAAGTCCCTCCAAACTTTAAATACATGATTGTACTCATCAGCTAAGTTTAATAAATAAGTTTAATCAGCTTTCTCCCCCCCCCCCCCGAAGGGAGTGTGACACTGCTACAGGTTTCCCCAATTACAGCAGGCCCTTTATAGGGGAAGAGGTGACAGTCCACAACACCGGTATTAGCCTACTGCTATCGACAAGTGGGTGGGTTCTTGTAAGTCTCTCAATAGAACGATAGAATAGTAAGTCATTCAGAAGCCAAATAATTCTAATCTTACAATAAAAATGACCATGGTGAAAACAATAATTTTGCTCAATTTTATGCCTAATTTTTTAGTTATATCATTGTGGAAACAGAGATTGCCAGCAAGGTCCTAAAACTGCCAGCTATTTTGAACCCTATACTGTGTAAACACCTATAGTTTTAGCTGCTTCCAATGTTTAACCCTTTCAGCCCCAGGCAATTTATCAACATCTAACTTCTCCTCACAAAACTCAAACAAAATTATATAACAGATAATGAGAAATAAGGAATTGATCAAGTAGAATAGGCTGTTGAAGTTGAAAAGCCAAATTCTCCCAAACTGCTTATATAGAAAGAGTGCCAGAGCTCAGCTGGGAGAATTTACTTACCCTCACTATTAAGAAAAGCACACACATATTTTGCGACATGGTATCTCAGTTGATTCCTAACATAATTTCCCCCTCCTCTCTTGTACTCTGTCAGGCGGTCCTCAGTGTTCAGCCGCTGACCAGAGAAGTAGTGAGATATTTCAGGAGTAGGGTTTTGTCCAGGATAATGATCCCCAGGGTCCCCACCTTCATTACCAATTTTTTCAGAAATTGTCAAAAGTCCATCACAATTTGGTGATGACACGCCTGGTATACATTTTTCCAAGCTACTGGAAGCAGGTTTTGCTCTAGTTTCTAAATTCTCAGATGTTGGTTCAGGCGGTGGCCGCTGGAGAAGTGGCGACAGCTTTCTGGGCGAGGGTTTTGGAGAGGGGTTCGCTTCTCTTGTTTGTGCTTTGCTCACTCTTTTCTTGTTAACTGAAAGCGTTCTCCTTTCCAGTGCAAGGTTTAACTCGTCGGTTTTGTGCAGGCTGTTTATAGCAACCATTTGATCGCGTGCGTTACGGGTTCGAACAAAACAAAACATTGGACGTCTCCCTCGCCGGTTTATTTCCACCTCTCTTCCATATACCACGATTCCACATGATCTAAATAGCCACACTAACTTCATTACGAGTTCTCTATTGGAAATGTTTGGATTAATATTTCCGACATACACGGAAAAGTCTTCACCGCTGGTCGAATGTACAGAAGATGTTGCCATCTTTTCCTCAAGACAGATCAGTGTACTTCAGTTGACTTTCACGAGCCGATAGCTTTTTCTTTATCGACTTTCCGCCGGTATTTTAGCATTCTGTTATGAACAAACCATCTCAGATCCTTCGAGGAAGACTTGAGCAAGGTGTTACAACAGCATAATATATATCTCATCTTCTGTGATCTGTTAAAAAGGTCTCATTTTGTTTTGCTCGAAAACCCGTCACTTCCTCCGCAATTTTTGTTGTTGTCAAGACAAGTATCCGCTGTTTCAATGTATCTTGGGCGCAGTTATAGTTGAGCCGTCGTAAGTGGTACCAGCGGAAACACAATGCGCACATGCGCGTCTCCCGTAGCAACAGGCCGGCCTTTCGAATGTTTAGCAACAAGCGAAGCGTGTTTCGATCTGATAACACAAGATCTTCCAAGAGCTTAGAAAGAAAGTTATTCAAAAAAACGCTCAATAGCCATAAGTTAGTTACCTGAATATTTCTATTTTAACATTTTACAAAAGAATGAATTCCGATGTAAGGAATGATCTGCACTTGACAGCCACGGGGATCGGACACGCTTACAGACCCGGACACGGATTTCCGCCTCCCGGTTTCAGGGTAAGAGTCAAACTAGAACAAAGTTATATCTTATTTGGGAAACTCCTGTTGAAATCAATACAGTTACAGATGAAAGAAATTAGTTTTTTAATGTCACCATTCCGTTGACATGGGTGAGGTTATAAGACTTGACTCCTGATCTTAGCTTCCTGTTTGCATGGTTAATAAAATATTATTCTGAAAAGATGTATAGAAAAGATGTACTACGTACCACTACTGGACACAGCTAGAGTCCTTTTAGTTTTAAATTAGCTTTAAGTTTTAAAAATATGCAGGTTTTGCCCAGACTTGATATTTAAAAGAGCCCTGATCTGAGGAGTCGGGAGATCATCATGCACAAGTTTCGATCTTTCATGTCTGTTTGGTCACGAATGATTATATAAACTTCCTTTTTGCTGCTGAAAACACATTAGAAACCTTAGTAGCAGTTTGTTATAATGCTGTTAGTGGGAGTAATGAAAAACAAGAAAATGATTTTTAATTATTTCTTTGATTGTAATGTGTGAAGCTGTGTCAACAAACGGTACAAGGCTGTGCTCCCTTCAATATTATTGATTATACTAGTATAAACCTTAAGAGTATGGTTTTTGGGTCAGTTTGACCTAAAAGCAAAGGTGCAGCTTGCCTGAATAATTCGGAAAATGGTATCGTTTAAATTGTGAAGAATCTATATACTGTATCTGAGAATTCTGCCACCTGATCGTCACTTCCTGGATTTCAGTATGTAAGATAAATGAAATATGAACATGTAGCTGCTGTACCACCATTGGTCTGTTCATAATTATGCATATTTTCTCTTGTCTGAATTAGGATATTGAGTCCTGTAGTCGACGTAAAATTGCTTTTTTGAGTCTGAAATAGGGTCAGGAAGTGAGGGCTTGGGTGGAGAACCCCCAATCCCTCCCACCTCCTCCCATCCCCTCCAATGGGCATTATGGCGCAACCAGACCAGGTGCACTCAAGAACTAATCTGAATACAAGAAGTACCTCTGCCATATGTTAGATGTCAGTACCCATCCAATATACCAAATCGGCGGTGCTGTACATGTTTTAAATTAGCGCTACTAAAGGCTGCAGAGTGAAAAAACAGCTATTGTAAAGTCAAACTGTAGTGCTTTAGAAGCAAAATACACTTTGCAGCAAGCTGCACAACTGCTATCAAGTTGGTTGAATTATTAGAGCTATGCAGATATTTCTTTCAATCTTTAAGCTCATTATTTCTGCCAATCTGAGCACCTTCCCACTACTTAATTAACATATACTAATTGTAAACTTTCAAATTTAAGGTAAAATAAATTTCTTTGTTGTTGTTGTGTAAGTTATTGTTGTTGTCAGTGCAGCTGTTTTGCAGCAACATATTGTATTTGGCCTGGCATGAGTTTGGACTGCCAGCCAATATGGTACAGGTATTGTTGTCAGATATTGCATAGTGACTGTTTCTGACTGTTTTCTGTTTATTATCACAGAGAACCTTTACCAGAGTTCTGCCTCCAGTGTTAAAGCAGCCAGAATGGTTGATCACCAACGAGGATCATTTCACAACAACAACTGGCTCCACCCATGACTACAAGCCTCAGGGGGGGCAACTCTCACACCCGTCATACAAAAAGGCCCCAGGCTCTTGGAAAGTCCAGTATGTCGAAGACACTATTGGGAAGGTAAGTTGCAATTGGTCCAAGTATTTTTCATCGTCATCACGTTCCTGGATTACTTTAATTAGGTGTGGTGTTTGGAGGGACTTCCAGAATAATATGACGGAAGGGAAAATTAATGGATATCAGGCAAATATATAAGCACTATGGAGGTTAACAATGATGTAATTAGGTGGCAAAACAGATTAATTATCAATGATTATGACATGTAGGTTACTAAAATAATGAACCAAGAAGTTATAGTTCCAAGATTGGGACCATTAAGTGGCTACATGTACATATAATCTTGATATCTATCCCCCGGCCTCCCATAATTTGACAAAATGTATGCTGTACTTAAGCATCATAATCAGTTTGAGAGGCCTTGGTAAAATGTTTTCTGAAGCTAACTTTGTTCAAGAAACAAAAACAGTGTTCCCAGTACTTCTGAAATCAAGGGTTCTTGGGACCCCCCAATTAATCTCTATAATTGGGTGATCAAGAAGATTGAAATGTGTGCAACCTGTTAAGATTTTGTTCAGTTTAAATTGTGTGTCAAATACACATCACAAGAGGTTAATGGGAACCCTGAACAACCATTTTTGATGTACATGTACCACATTATTTGGTTGTCATTGATATCCCTTCTTATATTAATCAGCTTGCAGTGAAGCCATGGCGAAGGCCACTGACCATGGGGAACCAAAGCAGTGAGATGAAGGCTAAGTACACAGGGAGACCAGGTGTAGACCTGGCTACAGCTTACAATGCCAGGGTGCAACCATTCAACCTGTCCGACCATCACTTGGAGGGAAACAGTAAGGTTAGTTATTGGTGAATACTATGTACAATATTTTATTTGGTATTAATCACCAAGTGGGGACCGGGTACAGTCTACAATGCTAAGGTGCAGCTGCTCAACCTGTCCAACTATCACTTGAGGGGGGGGTATAAGGTTATTTATTGGTGATCATATGGATAATATTACTGTATACACAGCTGCACTAACTCAGTGGGGAGGGGTGAAGTCACCAACATTCTACTACATTCTTTCTTGTTTAGCTATTTTGTTATTAATACGAATATTGTACTTTTTCCTTAAGCACCTAATTATAATCTTGTAACTTTTTTCCATTTGAATTATATTTGCACTTGTAACAAGTCACATGTACAATTCAAACCAATTATAGAGAATTATGTTTAAAAAATAAGCAGTGTCAGGGGGGTAAAGAGGGAGGGTTCCTGATCGAGTGCTTTACCACCATCATCCCCTCCCTTCCCCCCTCCTTTTTGGTTCATAAGTTGACAAAAAACCTGAGCTCGGCAGGACAATGGTCTAATAAACTCTTGGTTGAAAAGGTGACTAAAAAGTGTTTTGCTGTTCTGGAGACATTTCCAGCCATTTCTGTGAAAAAGAGTCTAAATTTCTCTGATAGCTAGAGAATTTACACCCAGACGGCTGTCAGTAGCTCACATTCTTAATTGACCTGCTACATGTATGTGGGACCTGGATGATTGGTAAAAAGTGTGAATACTGTACTAAGGAGAATCGTACATGCTAACGGGACTCCAACTTGTTTCACAGCGACTTGTACCATCAACTATCAACAGCTACTCGGCTGGTCAGGAATATTACCCACGTGACAAGGGCGTGCTGACGTATCATGGGGACCCGTACCTGACAGTAACTAACAGGGATCACAGATCATTCACAAAGTAAGTATGGCTGACTTAGTCGTCTTGTGATAAGGGTTTGTTG
>JAOBYE010662296.1:0-11794 GCA_025403585.1 Parazoanthus swiftii
ATCATGGTGATGCAACCCGTATGTGTCGCCATACTCTAATGCGTACAAGAGTAGCGCCAGAACGTGGTCTTATTAACAATCTATTATTTTGTTTCATAATCTCTGCTATCCTAACATTCGATGTGCCAAACAATCCTCCAAGCGTATCCCAGACACTTTCACGTACTTGACGCCACACCAACGTAGGGGAAGATGTAACTGCTGGCCACTCAGCTAAGAACAGAATGGCATCCGTGTCGCTGAATGCTGGTGTTGGATTGACAACCACACCTTGTGTTGGATCGGTGAATCTGGTGTCTATATGCTGAATCTCCACAAACCCACCACCGCCTCCCCCGCCACCAGCCGCAGTCACGGTAATCCGTTGCGTCTGAAGGTCTGCCGTCAGCGTCACGTTGTCGCCAGCAACCAGACGTTCCCTCAGTTCATTGAAGAACAACGTCTGAATCGGGCTGAACCCATGGAAGGGAGGATTCCCTGCACCACGGGTCAGGATGGACGCTGGCACCTGTGATTGAGTGCCAAGAGACGTGATGGGTGTTCCCCCACCTTCCCCAGGTGGTCCCTGTGGTCCTGTCGGTCCAATGGGTCCACGGTCTCCTTGCGGTCCTGCGGGTCCTGTCGGTCCAATGGGTCCACGGTCTCCTTGCGGTCCTGCGGGTCCTGTCGGTCCACGTGGTCCAGGGATGGTGGAAGGGGCGCCAGTCTCACCCATTTCTCCTTGCAACCCTGGCGGTCCTTGTGGTCCCTGTTCACCCCGTTCTCCTCTTGCCCCTTCAGGACCAGGAGGACCGATGTTGGCGGGTGTTTCGTCGGTCTCTTCTCCTGGCGGTGGCGTCCCTTCTGTCGGTGCGAAGACAAAGAACACGTCAGCAATCAGGAATTGCACAACGTCCCGTCGGAGATTGAACCTGACGGTTCCCTCTTCCACTGTCTTCCACAGCTTCATGGAAGTGTCGGAGACACCAGGAATGACGACCGTCGCCCCAATGCTTGGATCAGTCGCCAGGTTGTCCACAGTGGTCTCGAAACCACTACTATCCAAGGTGTTCACGTCTGCGCTGTTAGACAGCAAGACCTTAATGATGTTCTGGTTCATATCCATGACACCTTCAGGGATGTTTGTATCAAAGCTCCTGGTGACAGTTCTACTATCACTGGTTTCCCATGTTGCCCTGCCACCGTATATCCACCGTCCTCCTTGAGGATCGGCATTCACCGATATGGTGAAGTTAGCGTCCCGTTCTACAAGCGACGTGCCTGCACCAGGTGTCATTATGTCTTTGTTGAAGGGATAGATGTTTTGTTGTGTCAGGTTGGAGAAACCACGTGGACCTCTACCACCTTGAAGTTCAATCACCCGCCACGGGAAGTTGCGCAACAGCGACGAGGAACTGACTCTTAGCAAAAGGTTACCATCAGCGTCCTTGGCAACGTTCAGACCCTGCACCCGATCCAGCGTCAAACCCAGAAAGGGACTATTGGGTGTGGTGGTCTGTGTCCGCAAGTTGCCGGTCCTGAACCAGTAGGCGTCAGAGAAGTCAAAGGCTTCAGAGACAAAAGCAACCAGTCTGTCAGCGTCGCCTACAGCGTAAGTAGTGACGATAAACCCGTTATTAGGTGCAGCCGCAATGAAGTTGTTCTGCGCAACCACACGGTACTCCAGTGGTGCAGGCACACCGCTAGGCCCTGGCGGTCCCTGCGGTCCAGGTGGTCCACCAGAGGGGCCAATGGGTCCTGGCGGCCCTGGCGGTCCTTCAGGGCCAGGACCACCAGGCGGTCCAGGGATCAGCCTGGCATTGGGAGCAAACCCACCGACCTCCCTTGCCGCACGCCGTAGCTGCGATGCCCGCCTTCCCAGAAACTCCAGATAGGCGTCAGCCTCCATGAAGTCCCGTCGGAAGTCGCCTGCCTGGACAGTGGAAACATCCACCGACCTTCCTTCTGGGGAGATACCGGCGCTGGCCAGGGTATTAACAATCTCTGAAGCCAGGTATTCCAGAAACCCACGGGTCTCCACTTCCGTGTTGTTGGCTATGGATTCCTCTGTCTCACCAGCACGTTCTTGTAACGATCGGACAATGGGAGTACTGAACAGGTTCACCAGGGTTTGATAACTGCCAGGGAAAACCTCAGTGGCCCTGATCCGCCGCAATTCCTCAGGATCGGAGGTTGCGACGGGTCTGCCTTCTACCAGTCCTGCCAGCCTGAAGGCCTGGTCAATCTGTGCTGCGGTGGCCATTGTGTCTCAGGTGCTAGGTGAATCATAACCCAGGGCAAGCCGTGCTTCAGCGGGGCTGATAACACCTGCGGCCAACTGTTCAAGGATCAGGGACTGCCGTTCCCGCCGTGTCACAAACGGCTCGCTGCTGAAGCGAATGTTCATGCCAAACTGGTTCAAGGCCCCTTCAAGGTCCCGTCGGAAGCTGTTCACCCGCGCTTGCCCCGCGAACAGCACCCGTTCGGTTTCGTTGTTGGGGCGACCAAGCTGAACGCCAAACACGTAATCAGGGACACCGCTGATAACTCCCAACTGACCCAACAGCATCCGCACGTAGTCCAGGCTCTCACTCAGACCCGTGCCAGCCCGTTCAATGTAGCGGGCACCCTCTTCACCAGCAAAGGGCAGCGTGGTGTTCAGGCCTAAGGGAGAGGTTGCCAGCTTCTGAACGGTTTCAAGGTCAGCCGCAGAACCCCGCAAGGCGCCGTCGTTCAGGGAGTCCTTGTCAATCTGGATCAACGGCAGGGACGTGGTATTCAACGCCAACTGCAACATGTTCAGGCGAACGCTAATCTCTCTGACCAGGACCTCCACTGCCACGTATGGGGGGTTGCCGTTCTTGACCCAAACCACGCGGTCAATGCCTGCTGGCGTTTGTGACGGCAAGGGATCATGGATTACCCCTTGCGTGTAATTGACTTCACCGACAAAGGACTCACCGGATTCCACCTGGTAGACAATCACCCTGGCGCGGTCGGTATTGACCACGTTCCCCCAGTTGCCCTCCTGCGTGTTCCGTTCAGGGAAGACGAAGAGATATTGGGCAATGGTCTCCTGATCGTAGGGATCAGTGATGGGGAAGACGTAATCAGGCCTGACAGCCCGTGTAGGGCCATTGGTGGTGGATACCAACACGACCTCACCCGTGACGCTCCAGTGTTCGGCAGCACGCTGGATCAAGGTGGAAACCGCCGGTGATACTGCGGGAAGGTCGCTAGTGATGGATGCTGCATAGAAACGGGACAGTGCCTGAAGGTAATTGAAGCGTGTCTGAATGTTGGCATGGCCCAGCAACCCGATGCCGTTCACCGCCGTGCCTTCAATCCTGAAGAGGGAATCAAGGTCACCCTCATACAGGTCAAAGTACCTGGCGAACTCAAGCCGCTGTGGTTCGAGAAGAATGGTCATTGGCGCTGCCGTGTCTTTGAACCAAGGCTAAGGCATCGAATGCCTGCATGATCGGCATCGTGTACTGACAAGGTGTGTGGTAGGTCAAGACAGCCTCCATCACCTGTGGTAGCTCCATATCGTCTACCCAGACCCTTTTCCTGTCACAAGCCGCTTGCATAAACTGCACATAACTGCCGTTGCCAGCCTGATAGCCTCTGACGCTCACACCTGGCATCTTACGCAACTGCCTTGCCAGGACGGATTCTGTTCCGTTCAGAAGAACGGTGCAGGGGGAATGCTTGAAGATCAGCTTCTCCCATGGGACGCTGTAGCGCTCCAGTGACAGTCCACTGACAATCTGTAGAAAGCCTTCCTTCCTTTCCGCCAGCAGGTATTCAAACCCGTGGGCATGACCAAACACACTTATGACCTTCTCCTTGCTCTTACCGTCTACCATCCCATGGACCACGGAATAGATTGGTGTTCGATCAAGGGTAAATTCGTTCTCCATGAACCGCGTCAAGGTGTTGCCCTGGTATTCCCCCTTGCGCTCTTCCACGTAATCGTCGTCTACGTGTGGGTTCTCTGAAACCTCGCTGTCCAGAATCACCCCACTGATAATCCTTTCCCGCAAGCGGTCCAGGTAGTACTTGGTGGTCCAGTGGTACTTGGAAGTCTTGTTGCTGGTATAGATTCGCAGCGCTCCCTTGCCACTGACGCGGGCTTCTGCCTGGTGAACGGTGTCACGGTCCAGCAACGGCAATTCGTCAATAATCAGCCCGTCAAGCGTCAGTCCCTGGATGGCACGATCTTTGCCAGCAGCACCAGCCCCCTTGAACAGGACCTCATGCCCATCCAGCTTCACTTTGGGGGTATTGCCAGCAGTGACCTTGACGGTGAACCCCATCGCTTCCCCAATGACGGTGAAGTAGCGCCCATAGATGGCCAGCAACTGGGATTGGGTGAAGCCCAACACAGCGTAAAGCCCTGGGGTATCCCGTAACCGCATATGCTCACACAGGCACAGCGTGGCGCCAAAGCTCTTGCCTGACCGTACCCCACCAAGCCAGTAGATAAAGCCCCGCTCCTGTCTGGCTGCCTTCCCCACCACATAGGCCATTGCCTTGTGTTGGGATGGTGTCCACTTGTTGTGACCACCGAATGGCTTGATGGCAACGGGTTCTGCAACAGCAACCTTTCTAGGCATCAGAAGATGTCGGTCTCAGAAGAGACCCTCATTGCAATGTGGGTTGTGAACCGTGTCAGTGCCTGAATCTCATACAGTTCTTCAGCCACACGGAAGGGATTAAACACCCTGTCCATCGCTCTGAACCACACCTTGGTTCGGGGTGCGGTGGTTCTGCGGTTCTCGAATTGACGCAATGGCGCGGTGGCCCAGGCATTGTCCATCAGCCCCTTGACCCGCTGATACTCAGGTTCGGCAACGTAGATGCCGTAATCGTTTTCAAAGAAGCTGAAGGTTGGTGCTTCAGGCTGCATCAAGTCCTGACGTTGCCCCGTACGTGGAATCACCAGGCAGGTCATGGGACCACTGAAGAAGAGGTCGTCTCCCTCAGTGTCTCCAATGGCCCTACCAGTGTTGGCGACGATGGTGTGGGGGTAGAACGTCATGTTCAGGTGATGGCAGCAGGCAATGCAATCCGTGTCACGTTGGCCCCTTGCAGTCGGTAGTCCCTCTTCAATAGACGCTCAGGCTGAATCACCTTGGCGTTGTATTGGTAGAGTCCACGTACTGCGTCTGCGAACGTGTCCTGAAGCCGCAACCGCTCAGTTCTCCGAATGCGGTCAATAAACGCCGTTGCCGAATCCACGCCACAGAAGACGGTTTCCGTGTACCTGGCGTCATTGCCACCGGCTGCGGCTGTGAATCGGCTGTGTTTGGGATCGGCAAGGAAGACGGTGAATCCTGCGATTCGCCCCGCCATACCGTTAGCCAATGCAGCTTGCTGAGGAGTTGCAAGGAGAGTCTCCGAACCAAGGACCGAACGCTGAAGGGCTTGCATAAAGGCAGGCCCCACAATGATCCACCTTCCATCTCTTGGAACTCGCTTGAAGTCCAACTGTAGGTGAAGATCCTCGAACTTGAATGGTGCCAGTGCCTGGTGAACATCGGTGCTGCTGTCAGGAACAATGTCGTCAACATCAATGGTCACGTCAGTGGTGATGTCGGTAGCCGCAGCACTCATTGCAGACCGCACGTCGTCGTCAACCTGGTTCGCCAGTGCTTCCCCATACTCCACAACGCTGGCGGTCAGGAGATTGATGGAACTCAAGGCGGCGTCCAGGTCGTCAAACTTCACGTGCCAGAACTTAGCGGCCCCGCCTTGCCCGATACCACCAGTACCACCAAGCTGAAGCGTGATGCCGGTGGTGTTCACGTCAGCGTTCTGGTTGTAGGTAATCGTGTCGCCAGACGTGTAGTCCGCAACAGAACCTGCCAGTGGGCGGTTAATGATAACCTCGTTGCCACCAGCGTTAAGGGCATTCCTCCAGGTGTTGTTCACCCGTTGGGCAAACACCCGTCGTTGCCGGAAAGCCAACAGGAGTTGGGCCGCAATGATCTTTGGGACAACGGTGGCATTGGTGATGGCCATAACTTAGGATGCGAGAAGTGGTTCTACCTTACTCCAGTTTTCTGCAATCCATTCAGCGGACTTTGATTCAAGGTCCTTTTCTGTCAGGATTCCGTTCTTCTGGTCAGGGGGCGTCCCAATACTAACTGGCGGCTTAGCCTTTGGATCAGCAGTTTTCGCTGGTTCATTGGCGGTGGGTGGTGTGGAGGGAGGTTTGGGTGTGGTAGGGGGGCTAGCAGGTGGGGCCGGTGCAGGGGCGGGGCTAGCAACAGGTGCAGGAACAGGAGCGGGGCTGGGAATAGGAGCAGGTAGACCAGCAGGGGCAACCATTGGTTGTTGGGGAACCGCATAAGGCTGTTGGGGAACCACCTGGGGTTGGGGAACAACCTGTGGTTGGGGAACCACCTGTGGTTGGGGAATGAAATACGGCGTTTGCGTCACAGTGTTGGAAGCGTCTTCACGTGGAATCTATCACAATGGGATCAGTTCTGCCTGACCCGTGGCAAACCCGCTTCCGATTGATGCCGGTGACCACTTTGTTAATGGTCCCGATCATTGCCCCATGCTCCAGACGGTTAGCCCTGGCCTGGGACTTGCTGAGGAGGTCGGTTCGCCAGCGGCTGAACTGAAGCTGTTCATAGGAGCTTTGGCCACGCTTTGGTTCCCTGATCCCTTTGCACTTGGTCTCACCGGCAAAGGTATAGTGTTTGGGGGCAAGGAAGCTGGATTCCCTCCCCAGGCTCTCCTGTTCCAGCTTCCACTGTCCCAACCCTTGCCCCACCAATGACTCCTCAAGGTGGCCGTCGGTGACAACGGAATCAGTGTCACACATAAACACCTGACTGCCACGGGCCACCTGTGCAGCCATCACCCGCCAAAGGCGCGCGCGTGCCAGACACGTGATGTAGCCAGCAATGGAGCAGACGCTGTTCTGACCCATGCCAGGTTCAGCCTCCTGGAATCGGTAAATGCCTGCGGGTGTCTCCCAATACTCGCTGATCCCTTTGTCAGGATCACCATCGGGGAAAGCGTTCCACCTGGCAGCGTCCGGTGGCTTGGTGTGCTGCTGCCAGGCAAGGTCGGAATGAGCGGCAGTGAGCAAGAGCCAGTCGCCAAACGTCCCTTGCCCGAACTTGCCGTAGAGTGAGTTTAGCAGGTACTTGTAGAGCAATGCGGTGGCAGCGTCACCGTTCTTCTTGGCCTCCAGCCGCAGGTTGTAGATGTCCTGAACATAGTGCTGGAACAGTGGATAGGCCTTGTAGCAGAGCACCGCGTGAACGTCGGTGATCCATCCCTGCTGGTGGGCAACATTCAGCATGGGTTGCCAGGTCCAGACACGGAAGCGTCCTGCGGGGAAGGCCAGCCCCACACCTGGCAACCACACGCCATCCCAACCCAACCAGCCTAGTCCATCTGGTGGAATATCCACAGTGACTTCAGCAAGGTGAATGTGGTAGGCGTTCTCACCGTCGCCATAGGTGTCCAGGGAGCGACGCAAGAAGGCTTCCGTGGTCACGCCGTCCCATTGCACCGGAATGTTCCCCAACATCGCTGAAGGATACATACTGTTGGCGTCGTACTTGAACACCCGCTCACAATCGGGTTGGCCCTGCCAGAACACGTCTACCCTCCCTCCATGGTAGGCCTCCTCCTCCCTTTGGCTGACGTTGGGGAACTCCAGACTGCCCACCACACGAAACTCACTGTGAGGGTTGGGAAGCCACCGCCGTTTGTAGCAACGCATTGCCGCTTGAGCAACGGTGATGCCTGGTGTGGTCTTGGCCACCTTGTGCGTGAAGCGATACATACTGAACCATGATTCCCGCAGTATTTCCACGTCCCGTTTGCAATACTGAATGACCTTGATCTTGTGGTCAACATCGTCCTGTCCCGTGGTCATATGGTTCATTGCGTTGGCGTCCATCCTTCTCAGGCACAACATGACGCTGGTGGGTATCTGAACGTCCAGCAGGGTTCGGGGCAATGGTGGTAAGTCCATCTTCTCGATACCAAAGGACTCACCTAAGCTTTTCAAGCTACACTTGTGGTAGTTGGTGTTGCAAACAAAGTCTGTCGTTCTGTGTGGTTTGTCCTTCCATCGCAGTGTTACCCAGAAGGGGGAATAACCCTTGCCCTTCACCGGATAGATGCCGGTGGAAACATCCAGGCTGTAACCATAGCGCTGGCAGGTGCTCTTGCTCCCCAGCCTCAGCACAGAAGCATCATATTCCCAGTTGTGGGCCACCACACGGCAGGAGTCCAGGGAGTAGAGAAGTCCATAGAACTCCTTTTCACTGGTAATAATCCCTCGCTGAAACGGCAAAGGATGCCTGCCAATGGTCCTGCTGGCTAGGGGAATTCCGGTCTTAGGGCTGACTCTCCACACCTCAAAGCAGGCCAGTAGCAGTTGCTGGTAATCGTCTTGAGCAGGGACGGTCTCCGTATCGATCAGCACCACGTATGGGGGCAAGGACTCCTCATGGACGCGACTGGTCTGGCGCTTTGATTTCATGTTCGCACGTCTGCTACAACCCTTACGTCCCTAACAATGACCTCTCTTAGTCTAAAGTCCATATGAAAGTCCGCTTGTGATTGTCCGAATTCGTCCCTAAGATCAGCCCTGATTGCTTGTCTCGATTCATTGTTAATAACTTGAGTAATGACCCGCTCAAGCTCTCCTCCATCACCCACAAACCTGACCACGAATCTTTGCCGCACAAAATCGGTAGGAACATCGATTGCATACAGATCCTGCTGGTGTTCAAGGAAAAGATAATCATACCTGTATGCAATCGTAAAGCTAATCTCCAAGGTGGATGGTCCTCTGCCAAAGCCAATCTCAGCACTTCTAAGCTGAAAACTACCACTGCTAACATCTACCCTTACCCCAGGACTGGATATGTCTACATTGGTAATCCTTCTACCAAGTGCTGCTCTTTGTCTCTGTGTTGGAGTTCTACCAAAGGCAAGGTTGGCCTGACCTCTCAGGGCATCGTTGGAGCCTCTGAAGCCTGCCTGTCTTGCTGCCCTGATTGCGGCAGTGGGGCTGCTGCCCTGATTCCTTCTGCGGAAACGGTCAAGGAAACCGCCCAAGCCAAGCCTTCTGGCTCCGAATAGTGTCATTATCCGCCTCTCATAAAGATGGACCACCGCTTGTTCCAGCGGTCAAGCGCCTTGGCGAAGGCCACCGATTCCATCATGGTGGCCCCTGTCCGCATGGCATGACACCAGATAATCCTCAGCAAGTCCAGGCGCTTCATAACAGGGAGGATCAGAGCGGCAGCGAACGCCCCGGCGACGGATTGAATAATGGCAAGCATGGGACGTGCCAGGAACCGCCCCAACCTAATCAAGCTCTTCAAGGCCCCGTCCTGGTCTGATAGGTTTGTGTGTCTTGCGGTAGGCCCGTTTGGGAACGACGGGCGGCTGTTTGGGAACCGGTAGGCCAGTCTCCTGGCCAGCCACTGCCAGGATGGTGTCACGGAACAGCTCTGATGTGTTCCAGCGATCGAGCTTGGCCTGCCACTTTGCAATAAGTTCGGCTTCAAGACGGGACAGACGGAAGGTGTACTGGTAGGTCCTGGTGGTGGAAGTTCTGGCGGGTGTCTCAGGTTTCTGCATTGGTGTGCTAGGGTGAACGAGTTGTTTAGCGGTTGGTGCAGTCGCTAGACACCCATCAGCCAGGAACTGAAGGCAGAACGCGCGTCCTGCCTTCAGGCCTTGGTGTTCAGAGCTTGAAGCCTCTGATCTTCATTGCCAAAGAACAGGCAAGCTCCATCTGGTCCCTGACTTCAATGCATCGTTGCTGTATGTTCACCAGGGTCCGCTGTCGGTCTTCGGCGGGCAGCTTGTCCAGGTATTGGGACAGGTAGTGCAGATTGGAGCAGGCGCCCATCATTGCGGTGATGGACTGGTCCAGTACGTGGTCCGCTTCATGGATCACTTCCCGCACCTGGTTCAGTGGTGGGGTGACGGGCATGGGAACTTCAGGCATGGGTCTGTTCTGGTGGGTTGTGTGGGTTGTCGTCGTAATGCTTGAACAATCCTGCTGAAGCGTCCAGGGCTTCCCGTGCATGGCGCCTGACCTTGTCAAGAATCAGCTCCACACGGTCTGGAGGAAGATCTTCCCTCATATCCTCAAGGAGCACCACGCACAAAGAGGCTTTGGTAGCAGCATCCATCAGGGAATCACAGAGGCTGGTAGGTGTCTGTTCTTCCATCAGAAGGGAGGCTGTTGGGCGGATTGGGCTTGGTCATAGGTAGGCAACGCTGCCTGCTGTACGTGTCCTTGTGCCTGAGGCGACTGTGCATAAGCAACCTGATGCTGCCCTTGCTGATGGGCCACGTACTGCTGCTGCACCGCAGGAGAAGCCGCCTGTGGTTGGGGAGGCAACATAGGCTGTGCAAAGCCACCGATGTAGCGCAGGCCCGCCTTGCTGGTGTTGTCAAAGGCCAGAAGGTGAATCTTCACCTGACCCCTTTCGTCTGGCGGTGTGGTTTGCAGGTAGTGCAACAGGGCTGGCAGAACTTCCACAGGGATGGACACGTTGCCGCTGTACTGGTACTTAGCCCCTGGTGCTGCGGGAAACAATGCAACCTTGCCCTGCCAGGCTGGTGGCTGCGGTGTGGGTTGCACAGGCTGCTGGTAAGCGGGCTGCGGCGACGGTTGCTGACCCACAGCGTGGGCGGGGTTGGCAGCGTAGACGGCTTGGTTTCCGTAGGCCGGTGTCTGCATTGCTCATTGGTGAAGCGTGGAACACATTGACCATTGCAGAGCCAGGGACGGGATGGGAGAAAATGTGGACAGTTCCGTTTTTGGCACAAGAAAAGCCCACGGGAACGTCTCCATCCCGTGGGCAGTCCTCTTGCTTGATTGGAGTCTTCCTCTTGCAGAGGCCAGCAGGAATAACAACGGGACCGACAACCCCCACCTGCTTGGCTGGAATGCTAACATGGGAGTGTAGAGAAAGGAGATAAGGATTACTAATATGGGGTATAGGAAATGCTAATGTTTCAATATGCAACAATCCCTGAATCGCATTCAAGATCGGCTATGATTACAGTATGCGCAGGAGGAAAAATCCCGCGCTGTCCCGTTGCACCACGGTTATGACCTGCACCTTGACAACCCGTCTTCCCTTCACCGTCTGGGAAAAGCTTGAGAAAACAGCTCAAGAACTGTACGGGCAGATTGATGGTAATTGTCTCAGTCACAAAACGGCTGAACAGTACCGTCAGATTGTCCTGACCCACGGTTTGCAGGCCCACGGCTTGCCTGAATGGGTAGACGACGTGGAAGACCCTGAAGAGTGGTTGGAAACAATCTCCAACCTGTCAGTGTCCTTCCAATCCTGATCCGCCAAGCGGTCTGCCAGGTGCAATGCCTGGCCAGGATATTGGGGGCAACTCCAACCGCAAGCAGGGGCGGTAACCCTGCACTGCACCAAGACAACATGGAACGCTTCGTGAACCACGCCATTGCTGGCGTGATGGAAACCACTGTCCGCTTTCTCGGTCCAGCCTGGACTGTCACCATTGCCCAATGGCTGACACGTCTTCAAGGAAGGGCTTGTGTCAAGGCTGCACTGGTGGCCACCTGGTTCGCCAAGGAGGGAACCCGCCAGTCAGAGTACTTGGCATTTTGGTTACAAGAGGAGCAGCACCTACTGCTTACTGGGAACCATCCCGTCAAGACTGACAAGCACCCTCTCCGTCAGAAGCAGGAGGTTTGAAGAGCAATCTGTTTGGGACTTCTTTCCTCCTCCCTGTAGACAACAAACCCCGCTGTCAAAGGTGGGGTTTTTTTTTG
>JAOBYE010662407.1:0-11791 GCA_025403585.1 Parazoanthus swiftii
GCACAGCAGGACATAGGAGGGTTTATGGAGGGCAGTCGTCCTCACAATCGCCATGATCACCAGGGCATTTCCTATGACTGTTCCAATGGCAAACAAGGCATTAAGAACGCAGGTTGCCATAATTACAGCATTTAGTTTGTCGTTGTACTGAACCCATCTCATCATTTGGTCGCACATGTACTTCGACATTTTGTGAACCAGAGAGAAACTTAAATTTCTCTCAAAAAAACTGCTTATAGCCTCCGGTTTGGTACGCGCCTCTTCATATACAGGTCGTGAGGTAGGAATAATAAGAACTGACGTACAGCTGACGATCTGTTCAAACATGCCCGCTCAGATGCCGTACAGCGATGTTTTGCGAGCAATTTACTTATCCAACAAAGCAAACAAGGAACTGTTCTGTGAAATCTTTTGACTCTTATCCAATGCCGAAATTCCGAACCACGTCCAGTAATACTCAAACGTAATAGGTGTCCTTTGGTTGGATTTTGTTTTAAATTGATACCGAAAAAATTGGGTCGGCTGTGACTTTGATCCGAAAACACGTTTAATGTTTGGTTTTTGAGCTTTATCTGCTTTTAGCACGATAAAAACGCATCCAGTGGTAAAGCAACAATGTTTGCGTTTTGAGTAAACAAAAAACTCAAAAGTTTGTTTGAAAATAGATAACTGAATTCATTACTTTTGGCCATATTTCAAAAAGTATATTATTTGTTGATTTTTTTTATCCAACAGCGTGGAACTTGATTTTTTTTACTGAACTAAAACCTTTATGAATATAGAATCCAAAAACCAAAAATAAATATAAGCATGAAAATTCAACTTTCACAGATTTCAGTTAAAAATAACTCGCATTAACACCCAAGAGCGGTTCTTTTGTTTCATCTTTAACACGGTTTTCTGTTATTGAATTATGTTATTACAAGTTGTAATGAAATGACTTGTCTTATTTTCGTCTAACAGTGCAAAAAAGATCATATTTAAAGATAGATTTTGGGAAAAGAATTGGCTTCGATTTCCAAACAAAACTAACAATTTTATAGAGTAATTATTCGGAAAGGGAAACTACATTTCTCCTATCTTTTTCAAGTTCGTTTCGTTTTTGAGCTTGTAAAATGTCAGCACTGAATAGACAGGCAATCTATTGTTATTATAAAATTGTCATTCGTAGTTTGTTTTATGTATAATGGATCTCGCTGACATAGTAAAATACTTCCAGGAAGTCAAGATCATTTTCAGATGACACGGATAAATGAAAATTGAAGTTTCAATAAAGATTCAAAATATTGATCGTGATCAGTTGGTTCCGGCGATGACCTGTTACACGCAGCTGCTGCACGATCTCATGTTTGATCTAATGACTATTGATTAGTGAGTCGGCCTTCTGACGGCTGATGCATAGTTCTCAAAACTGATGCACCATATAGCAGACCTGTAGCAGTATGAAAACAATCTACAATGACACACCTAGTAAAACCAGTAAAATAATGTTTGGGTTTTAAGGTGCACTTGTACGCTATGACCACCCAGATTTTGTAATACATCCCGATCAGCCCCCCCCCCCCCTCCCCCCTGTAAATTAAGAAGTAACTATCAAGTTTTAACTTGAGTCTGGATTTCGGGATCCCCTTTTAAAATAGCTGCCCTGGTAGGAATTTGTGCATGATGTCGATAGCCTCAAGTGACTATTATAGTTCAAGTCGATATTTACTTCGTTACGAGATCTTTGATTGTTCGCCATTTTCGAAAATAACGGAAATGGATGGAAAATGAGAACAGACTTGACTGGCCGGCGATCAATCTTTGAGACATAACTGATTCGTTTGCGTTCAGCAAAGAAACGGTCAAAAACAACAAACTGGCATCCGCCTTTGTTTAGGCATAAGTGATCGACGTAAGCTAATAATTCGTTTTAATGTTCTAATAGTTGATTCTAATATATATAGTTGGTTAGAGTCCGCGGATTGCCTTCTGCCATCTCTCTGAGCACAACAATGATAAATACGAACTTCTTCCGAAGAGTTTTTGACTAAACTGTTGCGTCTTTACAAATTATCATCCAAAAGCTTCATCAGACTAAATTCAGTAAAACATTTTCGATTGTTTCAATGGAAATACATTATTTTTGTTATTGGATCGGTGCATACGTGCAACTGTGTTTGGAACCTGCATAATTGTTGCTGATTTATTCACAGGAGGAATCCCACAGCGGTTGAGGTTCACTTCTGCATGCTGTCCACACTAATGTCACAACGATGATAGTGACAGTACTGTGATAGATAGATAGCACTGTCAAAGCGATAGTACCGAGCAACATTAGTGCGGCAGCGGCGACAACTGGAGTGATGTCGCCGTGACAGCGACGTTAACACTGTGACCGTGGTGACAACTTATAGCGCTGTGATTCATCGCTGGGACACTAATGTGCAAAGTGCTATCACAGCAGTGCCAGCTGCCAGCGCTATTAGTTGTTACCACTGTCACAGCATTGTCAGTTGCCATCGCTATTAGTTGTTACCACTGTCACAGCATTGTCAGTTGCCATCGCTATTAATTGTTACCACTGTCACAGCATTGTCAGTTGCCATCGCTATTAGTTGTTACCACTGTCACAGCATTGTCAGTTGCCATCGCTATTAGTTGTTACCACTGTCACAGCATTGTCAGTTGCCATCGCTATTAGTTGTTACCACTGTCACAGCATTGTCAGTTGCCATCGCTGTCACGCTAATGACAATAATGTGCACATTGTTGTCTCAGCACTGTCACTACCATTGTCACTGTCAGCACTGTAACATTACCAGCGGCACCATCGCTATCACTAGCCTTCTTCGCAGGCATTCCGGAGTAATAAGCCGAAGGGCCGAGGGGCCGAAGACCCCGAGCGAGCGCCGAGTAGAGCGATAATTCGTTTCTTAGGCACGATTTTCATTGCTATCAATTACTAGCGATCGCTATATATTAACCCTCACTGCCATCACTCGCAGTTTCCAGCAACTTTCGTAAAAAATAACAACTTGAGAAGTCTGTGGAGGAGGCAAGCTGTCACAACGCTGTCCTCGTTTTCGCTGTTACAACACTGTGCACATCTATGTATAACATCCTAAGTTCCCAGAGCCTGGCCGTGGACACGTGGAGCAGCTTAACCAGCGGATGAGGTTAAACAGAAAGTACCAAAGGATGAATATTTTATTAAATACGACGAAAGTTGCTTTGAAATGGAAAATAAATTTTTTAAACCAATTAAGCCCGCCTCTTACAGTTTGGAAGAAAAAAAGAAATTATACGGCTACAGCACTGAGCTGCCCTGCCGTCTGTTTACAAATCCAAATTTGGTTTGTGAAACATCTCTTTATGTTATTTGCGAGTCATAAACTGCAAAATAGCCGTTTTAAGATATTCGAAAAATCGAAGGAAAAAAACTCAGTATAAACTTTTGGGAATGTTAGGCTTTTCAGTATATAAACATCATTGCAAAAACATCGTTGTACAACCTCATCAGCTGCAGACACTTAACCTAACCAAAATGCATTGCAGGTGTTAGTTATTGTTTGCAGTACAACGCTCATCAAAACGAGTGATTCATCCCGTCTCACTGGAAGTTTACTTGACGGAAAACTAGAAAACAGCGAAATGAATAGTTCGTACTAATCAAAAATCTGGTAAACTGGGCTTTGGTTTCAGTTAGGAGAATTTCAAAGCAAAGGCATGCACAACTTAAAGAAAACACAAACTGAAAAACTTACTTAGTGAAAAACATTTATGTACGGTATTTCATGTTTCAGTTGAGAAAACAAAGTTATCGTAACATGTAACATTCATATTTGGTAATATTTTTGTTTGACGCGACATAACTTTAATTCAGCCAGTACTTGTCTCGGCAAAAACCAGTGAGGTCACCCAAATTAACCATACCCTGTACGTTTATCTTAAAGTGAATGCTACCTTATCTGCAACAACTAACAAATTAGTACAGATGGTTGTAAATTCGAGACGTGTGCAACACTTTCCTGCAAAACACCACTGTTTGTTTGTCTGATTGCAAAATGACCGAATATCTTTGTACGCAAATGAAAAATTGGGTTAAGCTGAATGAGCAGCTCCCAGTAACTAACATCCTAACTTGCATCCTGAATGCAGTCCTCGCCATTGGAACAGTCATAGGAAATGCCCTGGTGATCATGGCGATTGTAAGAACGACTGCCCTCCATAAACCCTCCTATGTCCTGCTGTGCACGTTGGCGTTTTCGGATTTCTGCGTCGGTCTCATCGTGCAGCCGCTTTTTGCCGCAGTTAGAGTCGCAGAGATGTACAACAACTCTGACGTGTACTGCAAGCTCGGCATGGCGTATTTCTCTACGTGCGGCGTGTGGCTGTGGCTGTCGTGTTTCACCATCGTGGCAGTCAGCGTGGATCGTTTTCTCGCGGTGTTCCTACGTATGAAGTACCGTCTGCTGGTGACGGTTCAGCGGGTGATGACGGCGGTGGCGGTCATGTCGCTGGCGGCGCTGCTCCTGGCAGTGGCCTACGTGTTTAAGATGTCCAGCTACTATCACCTCATCAACGTCATCATCCCCCTTTGCCTAATTTTTACCGCAATGAATTACTTCAAGATCAGCCATATGCTGTCACACCAAGAGATTCAGGTCGGAGCCCGCTCAACCCACAGTATGAGCGGGTTTAACGTTACCCGTTACAAGCAGTCCCTCCGCACCGTGTTGTACGTGTATATCGCCTTTTCCTTGTGCTACCTCCCCTACCTGGGGTTTTCTATCGCCATATCCGTAATTGGGCGCAACGTGGCTACTCATGCGGCGTACCTCATCACTGCCACCTTGGTCCTCTCCAACTCATTCATGAACCCCATTCTCTATTACTGGAGGATGCCGGAGCTCCGACGAGCGGTCAGAAATATCAGTTTCACCACTAGCTCAGGCCATTTTCAATAGTCTTTTAAGATAAGGTCTTTTAGAGTACGTTCGATTAATGGTATCAACAAATGTTAAATGTTAATAAGCAAAATGTCATTTTCCGGCTAAAATGCAGTAAAACCATATTTGGAATTATAAAAATTTCAAGTTGTAAGAGCACGTTTTCGGTGAAGACGATTATATTGTCACAAAATTAAACGTAATCAATCTAAAAACTTAAACTTTTCAGTCTTATAGAACTTCATATATAGATATAAAAGATTCTACAGTGTAACTTGTAAAGTTCGTCATAAATTTTGTGAAATTCGACTTAGTCAGTTTGGAACTAATGATTCATTTTTCCAAAGTATAATCAAGTACTCGAAGCGAAACTGAAGATTTGAGTCTTTAGAGATGCTGTAGTTTCGAAAATGACTGTTTTGTTATAGAATTCGGCATCAAACCACAACGTCTAAAATAGATGCTTGAAGTTTGTCCGAACAAGAATTTTACTTAATTCGCCCTCCTTTTTGAGAATTAGCTGGCAAACTGCGACACACTCGACTATAGTCTAGATCCAGTCCCCTAAATCAAACTAAAGCAGTAGTTAAATAGAACGATTGAACCGAATCGAGAATTAGGATAAACTTAAAGATGGAATTTGATTTCGAACGAAGCAATTTCTGCAATCGAATGGATCAACGTTTTTATTTTTTGATTAATCTGAGGTTTGTCTCGTTCATTGCGCATCCGTGCACTGTGCACTTGTACACACTTTGAACAAACCTAGTTGTTTAGCTATTATTTGAACTGTGTTACTGTTGTTTACTTCTGGTATACGGCTGTTTCATAAAAAGTTGTCTCGTTCATTGCGCATTCGTTCGTTAGCACTGTGCACTCATACAAACTTTGTAAACACCAAGCTAATGCATGGGGTATTTACTATCTTGTATACAGCCTTGGATATGTGTTTGATGTTGAAGCGTATTTAATACCCCGGACTTGTACCGCGTTCATACCGAACGAAAAACAAGATAATATTTTAAAAACTTGTTTGACCTAATTATGTTGGTACTGTCACGTGTTGGTAAGTTTTCACGCGTCCTAGGAAGGATTTGAAAGTCATAGGAAAGAAGAGAAATTCCGACTTTCCCGTTACTAAAACGGTTTCCAGACTTAACCTTGAATAAAAGTAGTTCTTAGATGCAATAGATATATAGATCAAATTTTAAATATTTTAAATATTTCAATTACACTGAAGTTTAAGGATACAGTAAAGGTATTCTGTCAATTTACCTTAGCTTGGCTATTAATAAATAAGTGTTGTTTATAAAGTTTTATAACTCAGATAACGATAAGCATTTTGTTAACAAAGGTTTTAGGATAGTCTGTGGACTTAATGTAAGAAAACCAGGTAGACGGTGACACAGTGGAATCAAATTTCACCAAAAGTTGCCATCAGGCCACTTGTTAAAAATGGTAAGTTACCAAGACACTGGACCGCCGAACAGCATACACTAGGCAGTCTGGGGTGTCACAAAAAATTATGTAAGTTGGAATGTTCTTGTTCGAGTGGGTTCTGGATAGCAAGTTGTACTATATTGGAATGTGAAAAGTCCGAACTTGAGTACGCTCTTACGGAGCACATTCTCCCGGAAAATCGATTTTTCGTTAATACTACAATAAGATTGCTTGATTTTCCAGATATAAGCTCACTCCACTGATTTTTCTGATAAGCGGTCTCCTAGAAGCCGAGTGTATGTCACTAACATGATCAGTGAAAACGCTGGATAGTAATGCTTTCATTATTATTGTAACTTTATTGCGGTTAGTCTCTAACAGTTTCGACTGAGCTAGCTATTGACGTTTCAAGACGTTTCTTAATTCTAAACCTTTCTATAAAGGCCAGTATGTGCATGACTCCAGCCTATTATTTCCTACTGGTGCATGAGTTTGAAGGGCTTCTTGAACAGGGTAAGAACCCACAAATCGTCGGAAAGAGATATCTGTGCTCCAAAGGACGTTTTTTCGTTTTTTTAAAATAAAATATTTCTAAAATTGCCGACAACATAAGGCAGGCCTTGTCGGCTTCTCCCCTAAATCCGCCTTTGTCAAATGGCTTAATTACAACGTGCTTTATATACCATTTATATACCTCTCCAGCGCGGTCGTTCGAGAAATACGGATGGCGGACACGACTTGTTTTAGACAACAAAACGGGAAAGTTACGAATACATGGAGGTTAAAAGCATATAGTGCGTGAACAAGACGAAAGCGAGCTCAAATAGCCCTAAATATGTGGAAAGCGAGACTCCTAGTTAAAAATAAAACAGGTGTTTTAGTAAGACTCCATAAGAAACTAGCTAGTGACAATCATCAACTTCCTAGCAAGTGTTCGAAGTGAATATTAAAAACATCAACGGTAGATATTTAAAAAATTTGGATTTTAAAGACATTTTGTGCAATTAGCTCTTGAAGTAACGTTTCGATCACAAATTATTCGAGTTTGATACATGAACAGGCGATTATTAAGATTTGGCAGCCGAACCCTCAAGAAAGCCGTCAAACAACTTGTATGCCAAAAATACGGATTCGAGGTCCAAATACTAAAGATGTCGGCCAAATTTCCCCATACTGCAGCATATTGATCTCCGTGGTTTTAACCCTATTGTCCAACTGTTTTCTCCACTGTAACTGTTTCACCGTTTTGATTTAACTTCCGAGCACACAAGTTTTGTAAGTAGAATCACAAAGCAATTGCCTTTCTCCACCTCCATAATAAGAAATTGTCTTTTTTTTTCACTTGTGTTTTATAGGCAGTTGTCAGTATAAAATGCAGTCTAACAAACTTTTTTTTTAAAAGAACAGGGCAATTTCCATTTCTTCAGCTACAACTGAAGTTGCGATGTCACGCGTGCTCTCAAATGAGTTCAATTGGATACTGAATCAAAGGCTTTGTTTTCGCTCAAGTTAAAGATAGTTAAAATATAAACTGCTCGCACTGCCACGTATTCTAATTGTTGTTACATGGATTATATAGAACAGTGGGTCTTATTTGTACTGTGCGCACATTTGTACTGCGCGCGCACTGAGATAATCAAAGACTTCCTAATTATGATGTAATTAATGAGAACTGGAGAGCATGTTGAGAGATGATACCTTGAGAAAAAGTCTGTAAATCTTACTGTATAAAACATCCCAAAATAAATCCAATCTGACCAGTTCAAAAGGACCTTGTGACACGCACATAGATATAAAAGATAGGCCCAGCTGCATGGCAGCCGTAAATTTGCGCCGAAATTTAAACATATTAACCGATTTTTTCAAATGTTCTAGTATCCACTTATACTTTATTAACACCAACCCCGATTAATTCCTTTTGACATCAATGATTGCAGGTTGATTTTAAATTATTATTATTATCATTATTATTATTATCTTCATCATTATCATTTTTATTATTATTATTATTATTATTATTATTACTATTATTATTTTTTTTTTTTTCATTTTATTGTTCTTCATACTTGATATGTGATTGCACAAGCGGACTCTTCGTCGATCCGACATATTGCTTGTCACGTTTTTTGCATGTAGCCAAATAGATGGCATTTTTGGTAGTGCACGTAACGTTTTGCTTGATGGAATATTTGCCTTTTGAAATGAGAGCTTCCTGCAAAACAGTTTTTACATAAGGCGCACCTTTTGTTGCATCTAAGCTTTCATTATTGACCAGGCATGGATTGGTTTTGAATTTAGATGGTAATAAAATTTCTTTATGATTTTTAGCCCTGCGATATGCAGGAAAAATGGATTTCTTGGGAAAAATGTCTTGTAGTTGAGAATTAGAATTTAGCAAGTGTAAAATCTTTCTGATGATATGGTTCATCCGGCAGTCTAGGATTGTAATTGATAACAAAGGGAAAAACCTTTCTCATAAGCGTAAAAAGATTCACGTCCACTCTAAGTGGCACATTTTCAACAAACAAACCAATAAACACAAATCTTAACTCATGTCAAAGTGCTAGCCTCCCCTCCCCCCCCCACCCCTTACTAATAGAATCAGTGCAAGAAACATACTAAAGTGTCAAAGAACGATACTCCTCCCCTCCCTGACACATTTATCAGTTTTCTGTTAATTCAGCCTATGCCATACCCTTATAAAGTAAAAGATTGGTAAACATTCAATTCAGAATGTTATTGCTTTAAAATATTTTTGCGGTTACTCTTCATTCCTGAAATCACGCCATTCTAGAGACCGAATATGACTTCTTACATGTATTTCGAAATTAACACCAACGAACGGCATTTAATTTGAGAACCCTTTAAAACGAATTTTAGATTTTAAAATTTCTACTCGTGTTCCGGCTTAGAACTTTTACGACGACTTCAGCACGCTTTTCATAAATGTGGACACCTATGACCCGCATCTGCGCGGAATATTGACGTCAGTCCGACCAGCTCGTTAACTATGGCCAAGATAAACACCGGATGAACTACGTGCGAAAGTTTCCTTGCGCAAAAGATGGTAAGATAAATAGATTATCCGATTTTATTATTACACAAGCGTAGTAGACAGTTAGAATACTTTTAATATATTCGTTCGAATAGATATTGACAGGGGCGGATCCAGACATTTTTGAAAGAGGGGGCCAAAAAGCTACAAAGTCCTCGAAAGAGGGGTCCCAAAAGCCCTTAAATGGCTTTTGAATGCTTATTTCAGTCGTTTTCTCATAAACCTTTTGCAATTATTCCACCAAAAGGGGGGAGGGACAGGACTCCCTGGGCCCCTCCCCTAAATGCGCCACTGATTGAAAGGGTTTTGTCCATTTTCCGGATTGTATCCAACTTCGTCCAGCAAAAGGCGTTTGCGTTACTTGCAACTCACCAAAAAAAGAAACGTGCAGGATTTATTTTAAATTATTCACTACTCATTTTTCGTTTCGAAAAAACGCTCGATGATGAGACTGCTGCGTGGCTTAAGACATTATTAGCAAGTTTTATAAAGCTGAAAATCGGAAACGAACATGGAGCCATAAACTCCGAGCTTCGAGAAGCTATTTTTTCTCAAAACCAGCCACATTAACGTATCATTAAAGACTCAAACCAACTTTGATAAAAAGGGCACAATCATAAACTATTACTGCGAAAAAACGATTGCAGATTACCTGAAAAAGAAACGCCATAAGTAATTTTTAATAATAAATCGAGTCAATTATTTTAAAATCATAGTTGGAAACAAAAGTTCGCTTCTTTATCAAAATGTTTGAAAACGCCGACATCGGCATCGGTCCAAAGAGCACCTTATGCGCAGCTGCTCTGGGAATCTATGATGTTTTATTCATAAATGAGTTGTTTCGCAAGCAGAACAGTATTATTTTCTAGTTTCCCAACAATCATTACCAATTAAAGAGGTTGGTTGCCAAAGTGCTATATGGACTTGTTTATCTATGAAGGGCAGCAGTACTTCCGCTTTTCGGTTGTGACTTGAGGCTTGGCCTATCGAGCCAAAACGTATTTCGACGGCGGTGGATAAGAACGGTAAGTCTAAACACTCGCAAAGCTCTTGTATCGCATGCTATTCAAATTAAGTAATAAGAGAAAGAAGATCGAGTTAATTGTGCTAACAAAGATATTACTTTTTGACAAATATTTAAGAGATTGGTCCTTACAAAAAAACTGGAGTTAATTGATATAATGCCCATGACGCTAGTTAGCGCGAGCCCTTTACTTGTAGAACGCTATTGTAAAACACTCTGCTCAAGAGCGACACCTTGATAATGGCAGGTGTTAGCAAATATGCCAGCGCAGCGACACTGCATCGTATTATATTAGCTATTCACTTGGAAAACATTGAGTTTGAGCTGCTTTGTTGATTCCCGAGTCTCAAAAAGGAAAGAAGTTCTGACAAGTTTGTCAATTTACAAGTCCACAGTTTTCATTGAAAATTAAAACCATAGCTATCGGTTGGTCTAACGTATTTTTCTTTCTGCACCCGATCAAAGGCCAACCGAGTCTCAGGCAACCATTGTTATACTAATTCATGTTTGCGGTATTGCCATGCCCATGGGCATCGAACAACACGGGGTAAATAATGAATCATTGGAAAAATATTGGCCAAGAATTCGAAGTGTAGGAGGTGAGTTAAGCTTTAGAACCAAAGACGAAAAGGGGGGAGAATACAAAGAACGCTAGACTTGCACACCTCGGTAAGTTATAATGTAACACGTCAAACAAACTCTCCAACCAACGTTTTTTTTTTCTGGTTATAACTTTCACTAAGACAGTCCCAAGCTCAAACACGTGGACGTAAAATGAATAGCAAAGCTGGACCTGAACACATACTAGAGAGAAATAACATCAATGACATTGTTAACTAACGCGGAGCGGTCGATCTGGTAATAAATGCTTTAAAGATTCGCGCACCAGCATTTTCTAAGAAGTGTTCTTGCTACCGACATATTATGTTACTAGTACCTTTTGAGTCATCAAGTGGTTTTGGATTTGTGATCTTTTTTTTTATTTATGTGCGAGAGAGAGGGGAAAATGCCGACAAAAATAATATTAACTAGTTCATATTCACGAAAAGTCAACTGTTCTTTCGGCAAGTTAGGAGCGATCTTGCCTTGATATTAAAAATCTCAAAACAAAATTGATCAGTTGCGCAGCTCGTGCAGACGTCGATATTACACAACACCGTTGGCTTTTTAAAGAAGGGCTGATTCAAGGAAACCATATACATAGCAATAAAACTTCAGTAGGTTTAACTGAGATTTTATTTTGTCGAGTCAGAGTTATGTTAAGTGTGGCCGGGTTTATTTGCTGTTTTGCAGCTGCCGCACGTGAGCTTGGAGGTTATTTATTTAGCCGCCACGCTCGCG
>JAOBYE010662518.1:0-11791 GCA_025403585.1 Parazoanthus swiftii
GTGTCTTGATGTGAACAATGGCTCAACTACAATACAACCAAGGCGGTGTCTGATGTGATCGATGGTTGTTTGCCGCTGTGCTGCTGTTTTAAATATGTATTTAAAAAAAAAACATTATAGCCAAGAGTTCAGTTAGATTAGTTCAAAACATTTTACAACGTAGTTAAAAAGCAATAGTATTAATATAACTTAGAGATAAAATTTAAACCCAAAATGGCTAAAGCAACGCTAAAAGATTTGACGACCCATTTTGTTCTGCACTAAAGAATACGGAATAAACGTTAAGAATAACTCGTGTCGGAAAAATGCCAACCAAACTCACAAACTTGCAAAAAACAAAAAATATATACAAAAGTTAAGGGTTTTATTGCACCAGGTTTGCTTATCTTGCTTTCCTTCGTCCACTGTGAAAAGTTAGTCGCATAATTTTTTGATCGAAAAAAGTTACACACTTAACACTTTTGCTTTAAAAGTTGGATTTGAAGACGCCATCTTGGAAATTTGCCCAGCTTTTCTCTCTTACTCCCTCGCGCGCATGCGCAATAATTATTCCGACATGTCTCATAGACTCGGTTTCAAGCCGCTGTTCGGGGATGAGCCCGCGTTCTTCACCGGAAAGAGAACGAATGAGATAAAGTCTTTCGGGGGGTAGGGGGAGGGGGTGGAGAGAACGCGGGCTCATCCCCGAAAAGCGGCTGGATTTCGAGCCTGTTTGCGGCTTAAGTTAAAAGCAGGTCATGGATTAGAAACCGTTCATTATTTATCCCAGGGGGCGTCGCAGAAAATACGGGTGGGTCACAATATTTGTAACAGAGAGAAGGGGGATCAAGGAAAATTTCTGAAGTTTCGCAGCGTTATATTGCTAATGTATGTGAAAAGGGGAGAGGGAGGGAGTTACCAGTTATTTTCAAATAGAGTCTACCAGGTTTTCTTAAAACTATACAATGTAATGCACATTATTATCATTTTTCTCTTGAGGGCTTTTCAAAACTAATTTACAGCAAATGTAAAAATCTATCTGAAGCATAAAACTATTTACAATATATTATGAAACAAAACAATTTTGATTATGGTGTGAAGTTACAGACAAAAGAAAAAAGAGAAAATTGAAATTTAGGAATAGAAAATGGAAATAAAAGATAGTGTCAAGCAAATGCTTCCTTGAAAACAGCTTTCATTTAGCCCAGGAGCGAGCTGATTGCTTTGGCGGACTTGAAAGAGTTCCAAGATATTGGAGCGCGGACGAAGAATGCTCTTTGCGCCAGGGCCGTCCTACACCGCGCACGTCTAAGTTTGCCCTGACCAAGGGCCAACGCTCGAAACGTCAGCTTTACACCAAACTTTAGGCGAAAACATACCTTATCAACCTTTGGTGATCAAACCCCATATAGAGCTGTTGCTAACGTACTTTAGACTGAACACAATTCTGCCGAGTTTGGCATCATTGTTCATTCAAGGTCGGACACCATCACGTGATTCTTTTGGAGCTTTTAGGTTTTGCCGGGAAAGCTGTTGCTTTGTTTCTAAGAGCTCGTTAGCTTCAAAATCTCACACTCTCGTTTATTTTACCTTCACAAAAATATGTTTATATAACTCATTCAAGAAATAAAAGAAACGAATGGCTAAAGGGAGAGCCAAGTTTGCAAGCCATAGATCAAAGCTACAATTTTGATTCAGAGATACTGGACTGCACAGAATTTGAAACGAGACCGAGTGGCACACCTTAACTTTTTGACTACAATAGTGACGATCCAAACTCGCAAGCGATTCTGGTCGATCTAAACTAAATGTAAGTGTAATAACAATGATAAAATCTAAAGACTTTTACAAAATATTCGGCCGTGAACAATCCGAGTTTGATGGCGACAGTCTGTTTTAACAGTAAAGTTTTGCGTAGCCTTTGGTTGGGAATCAGTAATAAAGATCTCTGTGTGGCTACTCATAAAACATTGAACGCAAGTCAAGTCAGCTTACAACTTAAGGCAGTTCTCTTAGGTCTGGACTCTTGGAAGATACTTCCCAACTAGACACTAGGTAGAATCTACCATGTAAGTTAATTCACGCCCAGATTTAGCGCGTTCGTGTAAACTCGTCTAAAAATACGTTTGACTAAACAGCGGCCGCTTGAAAGGAGCCTTACAAAGTTTAAACGAGGAAATTGATCTCCAAGCAGTCTTTTACAATACTTTATTCGACACTTCTTTGATATTTCCGGAAAACCATACAAGCCATAATGAAAAAGACTATTTTCTTCGTCAACACCTGTCTTCAGGATGGTTAACCTTGATTCAAAACCACTTGAACCCAGTTCATGAGGTAGCGCACATCTGCATACACTCCGTACTGGCCAGGGTCGGCACATCCAATACCCCAGCTGACCGCTCCCTCGAGATACCATCTCCCGCGGGACTCGCAAACGAGGGGACCTCCTGAATCACCCTGACACGCATCAATTCCACCTTCCGCGTACCCCGCACAGACCATTGATTCGTGCATCCTGCCTGGGTACCCACGCTCGCAAACTCTGTCGTGTACGATTGGCACTCTGGTCTATGGGCAAAGGAAACTTGAATGACTGCACTTTACGTGCATATTTACCTTATTGTTCCTCGCGAGGCTTTTGATAAAACAGTACTTTGTATTATATACAATTCAGTTGATGAATCCATTTTTTAACCTCAAGCAGGGTAAACTGGAAAAGCATGGATGTGGCTAAATTCTTTGCCGGAATGAAACTGCGATATCTGACGAGCATGTACAAAGTCTTTACTGTAGTACTTGAAAAAACACATGTTATATTGCAAAATGGTAAGTAATATCCGTTAAATTATAATCAGTACATTTCTTAAAATGCAATATATCAACAAAGCTACATTTAAAACGCTCAGTGTTGGTTTGAGGTAGCGGGCTTTAAGAGTTTCTGAGGCTTTAAGAACAGGGCTTAACATTGGGTGGCAGTGGAAGAGGGGACGATCTAGGCGTAGGGGAAGCAACGGGTCTATTAATTTTTTAGCGTAATCATGTCATAACCTGTTGTCATCTCGGTTTCAATTTATGGAATCGAATTTTGAATCATAGCGACAAAGTACCACAGTTAATAAAAATTCATAAGTATTCTGAGAATTTTTTGAGATAATACGGGAGAAACAAAGGAGGGGGGATGAGTTGTAAAGTCTGAAGGAATTTTTCGTCTTTTGGTTTTATGGTAAGTTTGAAATTAATTTTTGGAGTTAGCATCTAATGGACGAAAGCCATCTCGTATGCTATCCAAAGGGTGTCCCTTACTCACTCAGAAACAGTGCCTGTTTCGTTTTAATAACTGTTTTCCCCTTTAAATCTCCCCTTCCGATATCTCTAACTACAACCAAAATACAGCCCGTTGCTCCTTATTGAACATATTGCGATCTGGTATGTCTACAAGGTCAGATATCTGAATAGGGTATCACATATATTTACATTAATTTAAAGCAGTGCTACAAAGATTTGAACTGTAATATGTTCTTGAGGTTATGAGTAGGCCTTTTGTAAATTATACTTTTCTTTTCTAACTAAAATGCAAATGCTAAATGCTAGAGTTTCTCTCTTAAATGCTGTTGCATTTTTCCAAAATTTTACTATAATGCTCAAAATATGCTCACCCAAAATTTAACTAGCCGTCTAAACTGCCAACGATTCACTTGATTCATTTTTACTTGAGGCTGGTGTTCACGATTTGACAAGCAACAACCTGGTTTGAGTGTAGTCTTTGGTGTTGGAGCATATTTATATTTCTACCGTTAGTATTTACTGACGTATTTTAGATTCAAATCAGCCTACAGATGATCGAAAAAGTCTACTACATTACTAGCATTATGTTCAAATGCTTGTAGCTTAATAAAATCCTCAAAAAATTCCAGCATAATTTACTGTTAAAGGCCTAGTTATGAGCCGTAGATAAGGCGGGTCACGAGAAATTTTAGGTAAGACTAATACTATAGAAAAATTGGGATGTCGATAGCCTTTCTATGAGCATGCGCATTGCTATCACTGCGCCCATTTAACTATACTATGATTTTACCTGCATAAGAACATTCGGAGAGGCTCCTCCAGATTGCAACCGTCCCCAACCTGTCACAAAACATTGCTTTCCAACCGGAAGTGACGAACCAAAGCGCGGGAGGCACGCCAAGCCGACACGGTTGTTTAATCTGGCGGGTCTGTCCAGTTTGATCATGGCGATATCATGCGCATACCTTACTGGCTTCTCATAACTTCGGTGCATGTAGATTTTCTTCACACTGAAATTTTGCTCTGTGCCTATGTTTCCTTGCTTCTTATGGGCGCCGAGTCTAAGAAAATGACGAATGGTTTGAGAAACAACCTCAAAAGAAGTTGCGGCTGTTACTCAAAGAATACATGCTTTTTTGTAAGAACTAGTAAATTTGGTCGAGGCTCGTTCTTAATTTTATGGTGATTTGAGCTTTAAATTGTTCTTAAATTGTTCAGTTTTCTATATTTGGTTTAAATCAAATAAAAACTAAGTCTAAGGTACTGCAATACATATATTTGAAAACGAATTTCTTGGCGGGTGTATTTTTGATCAGTTCATCCCCGCGTACATAGCGATTGTGGGGAACTAACTTCATTTTTTATTCGTTCTGTATTGTTAAGTTAAAGATCAAGGCAACAATAAGGGAACAATAAGCGTTCAAAGAGCACACGTAATTCATTGCTACTAGTGTTACCTTTACATAATGTAGAGTGCAGGTTCATCATAATACAATTATTATCACTGCCACCATTATCATTATAATTTACTACTAAATGTTAGTGTACCCAAAGTTCCTTTCGGTTCCAGTGTCAACGATTGAGTTATGACAACTTTTTTTGAAACAGCTATAAGCCACTTTCTTAATCATGCCCAGAGCAAAGTAACGGTTTTGCTGGTGGTCACAACCCCTGGTTACATCATTCTATGACATATTTATGGGTTTTTTTGCATTCTTTCGAAAGCAATCGATCTTGTTTCTTTCTTAACACCATATGCCATGTTTCCAATACGTGTAACTCGCCAAATGAAGCGCTAAAATTGCTCTGCGCATGATTGAGAAAGTGGTTTATATACAGCAACTGACTAAATTACAGAAAGCATCCATTAACATTTATTTAGTGAATCTCACCTGATCTTCAAGTCAGACTCTCTCAGGCCCTCCAGACAGTGAGATGCCGTTAGGACCCACTCGGGGTGAACCAGGGTCCCGCCACAGAAATGTCTCCCGCTCCTGTACGTCAGTTGCGCCTGCCAGGGCCAGTCTCCCGGCTGGGCAGGTGTTCCCCCGACAATACGAGTGTTGGGCCTATATCCACAACTCTGGCCCTCTTGATGACAAGACGGACGAAAGACAAAATTTATAATAAAGTGGTCAAAGACCTAAAGCTTAAAGGGGTACTTCAGCAGTCGGAGTCACTTTTTGGGCTTTAATGTAAAACTGGCTGAGAAAAACGAATTTGCCGCTTATTTTGCTCAAAAATGTTTAGAAATGCACAATAATAACGAAAATGGGGTTTTGAAAAAATGTCGTCCCCCTCGACGACAAGACAACCAAATGATGGTCAAGGCCCTTAACCTTAATTCAAAAGAAAAAATAAAGTGGATGTAGTTTAATACTAAAGCAAAACATTTTTTAACCTCGGAAACTGTGGGTTGTTCACGAATTTCAACATAAAATGTTCTTGGCAATTTGCTTTGGCAGATTACATTGTCAAAGTTGAAAATGACCATACTTGAAGAATATTTTTAGAGTTAAATTGTTTTGATTATGTTGCGAAAAAACCTCAATATGTAATCAAATAGTATAAAACTCCTTTAGTTTGGTTTTTCATATTGTAAACTATCAGAAGTAAAATCCATTTTGTTTTTGTCTTACCTACGTAGACCAGCAAACCAAGAAGAAGCAAAGTAACAGAAATCATCGTTAGATTTGTAGATGTCCAACCAAAACCGTTTTAGTACTTGGCTGCCCTCGTTTTTATACCGGTGCATACTGCAGGTGTATTTGCTCAGGTATATACCATTTCACAGCAGCTGCATGTGTTTAACACAACGCGGTTCGAAGCTGTCTTAAAAGTTCAGGTGTAGAATACTCCTGTCTGTATGGTTTGCCTTCACTATGGACTCTTTAATATCTTTATAAAATATCTGTCAATATTTAAGCTGAAATAAAATTGATTCACTAGATGGAGCGTGGCTGAATTAACAAGACAGCTTCTAATCTGCCAAACAGAGTGCGACTTGACGTTATTTCAAAATTGCTTGCGTGCATCCTGTCGAAAATATCAATATAAAATATCTGAGAATATTTGATTGCTGTAACAATATTTGATTACACACAGTTCGACTGACTACACAAGAAAACTATTAACTGTCAAACATCAACTTCTAATCATAGTTAGATAGCGTTTTATGCTGTAAACTCCGTTCACAGAAAATTTGAACATTGTTTCCAACATGCTGTACCAAAAAAAATAAAAAAGTGGATTTCCGTTTTTCGTATAAAATGAAAACCAGAAATTGGAAAAGAGAAATTCCCGTGCTTATGAAAATCAAACAAACGAAACTGTATAGCACCCTTTACTGAGACATTGCGTAATGTGTAAACGAAAACACAAAAATGTGTTACTTAATTCGTTATTTGTGAAGGGTTTACTTGCTGCATACTGCGATTATTTCTTAATAAGAACGCTTTTGTCAATTTACTTTCTGCAAAATTCTTCCTCAGTTCTTTAATTGCTCTTAATATTTTCGACAACAGATAACGGAGTTGCTGCAGTTTAATTATAATTTGCAGTAAAAAATCACGCTGAAGCACATGACACATCCAGGCTAATCTGGGCAAACCTCAACTCAGCCATGGTTATTCTGCTAGCAATGCGATCAATAAAATCCTAACTTTACTAGCTCACGAGCACGAGCCTGGGTTTTGGCCCAATTTTAAAAACAAGCTAAAAGCAAGGCTGACCTTCTCCAATGCCTTAAATTAAAGTTATTTCTGGGAAATATCCTATGGCCTTTTCTAACTCAGTTACAGAGTAAAACACACATTTTAAAGTAGTTTATAATTTATCCAATACATGTATAGTTTAATAATTTCGCCCAGAAAAAAATGCTATAAACGCTGTTGGGGGATTTAAAACGTTTATTTGTAATGAAAGAATTAATGCCTTTGTTTTACAAAACAAGTACACAAGTGGTTTGTTCTATGTTTGAATGATCTTCTGGATTAAGAACAGATTGAGAACATTTTAGCCTGAAAATTGGTGAAGTTTAAGAACAGCGAGCTTCAGTTAGAATTTATTGGTTCTTATTTTTAAAAAAACAGTGTAGTCGAAACGTTTTGGTCCTCAGTGTATGCTTCACATGTGTAACTCTAACGTACAGCAGCAGTTTCAAATTTCCAAAGCGGTTTTAGTGATTACGGTCAGGTCGCAGTCGTGTCCCATAAATAATAGAAGATCAACTGAATTGTTTCATTGTTCACTGCAGCGTTTCTATTGATTATGCCCAATTTATATCCTTCTGTATAACTTCTGCTCATAAAGTTGCTTATTCTCTAAGCAGTGCAGGGGTGGGTTTAAGAAAGTGGTCGATTGGGCTCGCCCTTTCACCCTTTTGTCGGTAGTTTTGGAAACATGTAAGAAAAACACTGAAAAATGTGTGTTTTGCCATTTCGCTCCCCCCTCCTCTTCCAAAAATTTGGGTTTGCCCGCCCCCTCTTTCTTTCCAAAATTTCTGGATTTTCCCACCACTGTGCCCACTGCCCGAACAGCACTATTCTGCTCCAAGTTTACGTCGAAAGAATCTACTTAAGAAACTGCCGTTTTGTTCGCTTGAGCAGAACCTGAAATGAGCGGGCGTGAGTGAAACGACCCGGTGGACTACTGTAAGTGAATGCTCTACTTTAAACATGTTTTACATCAGGCTCCCCTCTCTATTGTAAACCTCCCTCTGTAATAGTGTCCCCCCTTCCCTCCTTCAGATATCCAAATATGTAACAAGCATCCTGCTCTATTAAGCTTCCCTGCCCTCTATTAATACGGAATGTATAAACGAGTTCCAGGTACATAAAACAGCGTTTACGGCTAGTAAAATAGAATACACGACAGGACAGTCCCGGATTTTGACATTAAAAGATCGCTCTAAGGTGTCTATGCCTTTAAAGGCGTCACCTGTTTAGGATCCGATTTCCGAGTCATCCCTACTCACTCCATTAACCCCTCCTCCTCTCTTCTCTCTCTTCCCTCCCCACTCCCCTCAGGCTCGAAACTAAAAACAGTTGCCGGGGCGCGGAGCCTTAATAGGGCGTTAATACGCAATATTTATAAGTTGAACTCCTGAATACACAGTCGTCTGATGTGGTCTCCGGTTAGTTAACACATGTCTATCTACCATTTCTCGAGTTGACAGTTAATATTCATTATGTTCAGTTATTTTATTAGATATTCTAGACTGTTCTTCTACATTCAAGGTGCAGTCGGCTCTTGCACGAGTTTGCTTCCAAAAGCGTCAGGTGTGTTGAAACATATGGACAGCTGCTTTTAGCGTATTACTGGAACTGATCTAGTATCATCTTCAAAGACACCTACAAATTAAAGATACTAAATCTTTTTCGTATAGTGATAAGAATTAAAACAAAGCTGGTATTTTTACGCGCCTTTTGTCTTGCGTGAGCGTGCTTCTATAACTTGATAAACGTACGCCGTGCATCTATAATGTAACTGAATAAACAAGTAAGTCTGGGAAGAGAGCTCGGTTCAAAATTAGTAAAAGGTACACAGTATCTTTCTAACAAATTCTAGATTGCAGTTATGTGGCGTCAATGGCATGTCACGTGACAATTGACATACTTAAATCTTTTTTTCTTTTTGGTCGCTTTTACTCCCGAAGGGGGAGGGACACCGTTACAGGTTTCTCCACTTACAGCAAGGCCCTAAAAAGTTAGGGGAAGAGGCGACAATCCACAACACCTGTATATGTCTAATGCCATAGACAAGTGTGTGGGTTCTTTTTTAAAAGAACTCAAAAGACTTAAATGTCCCCCGATAGAACGTCAAAAGACTGGACCAATGGTTTAACGTCCCTGTCCACGGAAGATGCTGCGATGGAAGGTCGCCCAAATTCCTTCCCTCGACCTGAAGGTGTTAATGCGACACCAAATCCTGTTAATAGAATTTTTAAAACAAACTTTTCTAAAATATGCTCTTTTATGTGGAAATTAAAAATTTAGATGAACAAAAAAGAGTGTCACCAGTGTGTTTGAGACCCTGTCTCAATTTGCCATGGAAACAACATTTTTGGCGGGAATACAAGGGTAGATAAGTTTTTGCAACAGCAGCTGACAAAAACTGAGAAAGTCTTTTATAAAGTTCAGTGGCATAGTAATATAGAAAACAGTTTTGAGCTAACTTAAACGTCACCCTGAAATGGACAACCCTTAAATCAAAAAGTAAATAAACGATTGCCATTTTGGATCCAAGCACATTAGCCTAGCTAATTACTTTCCATGTCAACATCCAGACTTTAGTCAAGAGATGTTTTCCCTAAGACAATCGCGCAACGTGCCCTTCCTGTTTGATTCTTCAAAACTTTTGTTTGTGAGAAAAACTGAAGCAAATTTTCTTGAAATAAACAGAAAACAGAATTTACATGCTTAAATACAAAATATTGAAGAATAGAATGGAAAAGAAGAAAAAAGAACGAATTTTGCCATATATCCCCGTTTTAGTTTCAATCTTTAAATTGCGTTAATTTAAAGTGACGGCGTTATCGAGATAATCCTTAATTGGACTACTAGTACTACAAATTTCATAATAAGTGCTCTAACGCGTCAGATTTTTGTTTGGAATGTGACCGCCCATCCTTGTCCATTCGAGGGTTAATTAATATGCACATGTCATTTGAGTTGTAATGAAAGTATTTGCTGTAAGAGCTAGTATAGACAGGGTCACATTGATCGGAAAACTGGAACGATGGAGGACAGTAATATAGCGTGCAGCTACCCCTGCATATAATTGCGTGTGCAGAAAAAAATTAAATTTTGTACAATAGTTTCACGTTTATGAACTTCCCTGTCGGAAAAAATTAACGGTAAGCTACGCGCAATGAATCAAATGTGGGTTTTAGTTTTAGTTTTCAAATATCGAATTCATCGCCGCGCCTTTTTGGCAATCTATCACCTCAAGTTTGTGGAATGACTGTGAAATACCCTTGTTCTACTATATCCTCTACCTCAGTGAAGACAAACATATCAATATTTTCATGTATCTAATTGTGCGACGCTAAAAAGCAGGCAATTCAATAATTTTTAGAACTTGTTACCCCGAAGTGTTTTGTCCCGAAATGCCAAAACCCGAGGAGGGGTCAAAGAATGCCCAGCGTAATTACATTTTTTTTGTAAGAGCCAAGATTCATTGTTCTTAATTCTTTCTTAGGGACTAGTCGTAAAGTATAGGAGGGGGTGGGCTAGAAAAATAACGATTCTGTGACTTCATTTTGGGTGGCCCACCCTCGTTTGGCTATCCGGGGCAAAAAATATAGCCCACCCCTTGTGTCTTACACAGAAAAATGCTGACCCACCCCCTTCCCATTTCCACCAAATTTCAAAAATTGAGGCATTTCAATTATTTTTAATCACCTTTATTCAATCAAAGAGGGGAGCACGAGGCCGTTATGCCCCTCCCCTTGAATCTGCCATAATACGTCTTTACTCCTTTGAGTATGACACCAAATATATTGGAGGAAAGCCGAAAGTGTTCAGTCAAAGTCACCAAAGAAGTGACAAGTCAGGCATGTGGTGCATCATCATCATCAACTTCATCATCATCATCATCATCACCATCACCATCATCATCATCATCATCATCATCATCACCACTGGTCAGCCGACTTTCATTAGTACAACGTCATCATCATCATCTGAGAGATACTATAGAATCATAAGAATCGCTATCAGCATCTAAGCTCTCCTCATTTCCATTCAGGGGACAGTAAAGGTTGAATTCGATGGGTTTCAGAGTTGGCTAGCCATCTTTGAATGGTCACTACCATAAAGGATATTGGACCACTAATTAGTGTTTCTTGTTACATATATACATGATTTTGTGAAATAAAACTATGTTAGCTTACTGGAAAAAAATGATGGACAATTATTCATGACCCACCTCTAATTGCACCTGGTTTTTTCTTGACCCACCCGTTTTGCCATGTACGAAAATTATGCTCCACCCTCCTTTTTTCCGGCCCACTCCTTCCTGTACTTTACGACCAGTCCCTTATTCCTATAGTGGTTTAAATCGAACAAAAACTAAATCTAGGGTATTGCAATACATGTATTGAAAAACGAATTGCTTGTCTGGTGTGTTTTTGATCAATTCATCTCTGCGGATTTATCCTAGATTCGCTGAGTCATTTTCCCGAGACGATTTCCAGTGATTACTGTACAACGATGGTAAGGAACTAACTTAAGGGCAGGTATACGTGTACAGCGTATAATTTGGGACAATGACAATGATTAAAATCATTTTTTATTCATTCTGTGTTGTTAAGTTAAAGATGGAGGCTCATTTAAGTTAAAAATATAGCCATCGAGCCCGAGCCTCAGCTTCTTCTTGAAACTGTGGTACGATGTTATTCGTGTACATTTTGAAAATCGGCGGCCTTTTGAACCAAGAGATGTCTAGCTTTCCGCTGGCGACCTGTCATCAGAACAGGTGAAAACAAGTTGATGTTCTTCTTTAGAAACTTCACATTACAATT
>JAOBYE010662629.1:0-11791 GCA_025403585.1 Parazoanthus swiftii
AAAATCACTGCGTGTTGCAATACCTGAAACTGTCACGCAGCCAATCAACCTTATGACGTGATTATGGGGCTTCAATTACCCAAAAAGGTCCGCATTTTGAGATTTAAAAAGATCATGAAGAAATCCGAATGTTATCTCAACAGATAACTGATCTATCTAGTTTTGGGCTTGGATTCAGAGTAGAAAGTCGTGATTCCAATACTTTCGACCAGAAGTGACCGTTTTGAAATAAACCTCCCACGACATTTATTTTTATTTATAAAAAATTATACACAGAAAAATCAAATCCATTCCTGACAAGTAATTTCAGAAGACTAACTCTTTTACAGTGTAAGTATCCTTTCTGTCTTGATATTTCTATGAAATGAACTAAAGATCAATGGGTCTTCCAGTGATAATGCCTTCAGTGAGAAAGTTCCTGAATTGCTTTATTTTCTATAAAATAAATGTTGTCAATCTTACTCTTGTAAGATCTTCTTTTCAAATCATAGTGTTCACACCAGCTATTCATCTAGTTTGACAATTCCTTGTTTTAGTTGCGAACGTGCTGGGTTCAGGCTGTCGTCGTGATAAGCTCACTGTCGTCACTCTTTTTCCACTGACAGAGTTCACGATGATCATCGTTCGCCAGAGTGTCGTTTTGCAGCAACGTGCAAGGTTTCTATGAAATCAGGAATACCTGTAACAAAAAAAACATTTGTGATTGGTTATCGTCTATTTCAAAAAGTCAGTTTGACAAAATAATACAGTAATCATCCTCATCGTCATCATACATCATAACTATACCGCCTCTAACATGATCACCAAAAACATTGGGGTCTGAAGTCATTGGCATGATTTCGAGCATGCAATATCTATGGGTAATTCTTTTCGCGTATTTGAAGGAATATTTTCAGTTTACGCTTAAAAGAAACAATATTAGGCGAGTTTTGGATTTTATGGTTGACTGAACTTATATATAAGAATTGTGGCTCTTTATATTAAAAAGAGAAAAAACCTATTAGTTTTACATTTAGGAAAGTAAAACTCGCATTTCTTGTGTTATGGTCATGAATCTGGCTTCTTAACAAAAAATACATTTTCAAGACAAACAGCAGTAGTTTAGCTAACAATAACATCGTCTTTCCGATTTGAGCTAAGTACATGTAAATGTGATGAAATGACAGAATATTAAGATTGGGGTGAGCATCAAATGGAGATTTACTTATTATTTTAATAGCTCATTTTTAAATACCATTTAACAATTTACAAACTTATTTTAATGTGCCAGAGTTTTACGGTATATAAGGAAAACTATAATCCCACAAATAGTGTATATTCCATACTTGAACAGGTGATGACGTTCATGCAGTAGGAGGGAATGGTTGCCTTAGGATCATCAAAATAGGTCAGAACAAAGTCGAAGCCATTCTGTTGGGAGAATCAAAAAACGATAAACAAACACATTAACCAAAAGCATACAATCATGTTTTGTTTGTCGGATTTATTGGAGTATCTTACAAATACAACAGGGTGATGAAATATTCCATATTATACAAACAAAGTCCGAGATGGACAAGGGACTCCTGGTCCATTGCGGGGTACCCACCCGAGAATTCAGGAATGATAAAAAGAACTAGAAAACGAAAACAGTTCCATAATGTTGAACTCTTGATAGATATATACATGTACAGCGCGCTTGCTCAGGGATCTATCAAGTGTTTTTTATCATAATTTGTTAAGGTATTAACTAGAAGCATTTGTTGCAGTCTTTCTTTACTATTTTCTTTTGAACATTTGGGTATGCTTCATCAGTTTTTCTCAGTTGAAAAAAATTTAAACGTTTTTTTTTTTACCTTAACCCTCCTTCCCCTCATAAAATACGTTTTTATGTTTTTAAGAATCAAACTTTCTTCAAAACATTCACAATTTGTTTGCACTATCTCAACACTCTTCGCCACGGTTCTAGTTGAAAGCACTAAGGAAAATGTTTCAAATAACTCGCCATAAAATTAGTGCTGTCCTCAAAGAAAACACAGTCACGTTATCTCTACTCCGACGAACCTGATAAAATACACGATTCAAAGGCCGACTTGTTTCAGGATTAAAATTCACCATTCTGAACTAAACTGTACCTCTGTAAAGTTTCTGTGAGGTGCAATCACCATCTCCGATCTGTATTCCGTTACTCGCACATGTTCCTGCGCTTCGGGACAGCTGGGGTGATTGGTTGACCTGTAGGTCAGCGTCAAATTGTTCAGTGTGTTGTATTTCAAGCTTTAAGGACAGTGTTGGCAATGTAACCAAACAATGACCATTTTTTTGTTCTAACACCCCATTAACACCAACGCTTAAACATGTCTTAAAGTTGTTTAACAAAAAAGGATTTAAAAATTATTTTCCAGCACAGCAATACTTTCGGCTCAAAATTTGTTGCATACAATTCTTAAAATAAATTGTAGCCATCCCAGTTGGAATCAGCCCTGAATATTCTTATGCTTGCTAGTTCAAATAACTTGAAAAAGTCAGTTTAATTAAACATGTTTATGTGTGAATGCGGTATAAGTTTTTTGTTCGTTCAACACCTGTCCAAAAGCAAGTTAATTATCACAAATACTTTGTACATGTGTACATCCATGTAAACCTAAATAAAGTAAAAATATTAAATTTATACAATTACATGTATCACGTTAATACAATGAGAACAACATTTCAAATGATAAAAGCAGTTCGAGAAGTGTACTACTATATATGTAGTAAAGTGTAAAAACTATATGATTGTATACACTTGAATATCTGTCGGTTTAAACACATACTTTGAAACAAGAACCATGGTCTTTGACTTGTGATCAACCTAAAATTCAGAAAAGGGAAAAATGTTACTGTTAGTTACAAACTGTCGGAGCCGAAGATTATCACTGTGCTCTCACTTGAAGTTATATTCTGCAATCGTATCGACAAGTGATTTACTCTGTACATGTTAAAATGCAGCAGATGTTTTGTTCTGTGACGTCACTATGGGCCTAGATGTCCTCCATTTTTTCGTCATTTTCTCAGGCATACAAACTGCATGCTTCTAACAACCCTCTCTATCCCATCAAAGGGGTACTGACTAAAAAGAAAGTTTTCAAGAGGGGCGTATATATTAGAGAGGCATAGGGTTCAAAATAACAAGGTCCAAATCTACAATCATAGGTATGTGAAAATCGGTTAAGGGGGGCGATTATTAAAGTAGTTATCTAGAAAGTTTGCTAAGAGGAATGTCTATTAGAGAGGCATTTGGGTTCGAAATAACAAGGTTCAAGTGTACAACCATACGTAGCAGGACGTATTTTGAATATAAAGTGTTTTATTACATTTAGCGTTAAGTTGTATTACTTTTACGGTTAGTCACTTTATTACATTTGGCGTTAAATTTTATTACACTTACGGTTAGTCAGTTTATTACATTTCGCGTTAAATGTTATTACAATTGCGGTTAGTATTACATTTAGCGTTAATTTTTATTACATTTGCGGTTGGTATTACATTTGTTGTCGTTATTACGTTTAGCGGTGATACAGCTGCTAGGTCCACTGGAAGGCCAAAACTTGAGTTACTGTAGTACAGCAATTTGGGTGATTGGAGTCAATTCTATTAGACCTCGTTGTGAATACAGCAAAAACTGATTTCCTTAAATCATTGCAGTCACAATAACTTTATTTTCTTAAGTTGATTACAATTTACAATAACATTTACATCTTCACCTCAAACTTACCTTTGATCTCCTGACATATACATAGTCGCGGCTTTTCAGTGGGTACTGAAAGAGAATGCAGTATATTTGTTTAATAATTGCATGTCCAAAACCTCTAACGGACACAATATATGTACTGTTTAAATGGTATGAAGGGTGGATGCCCTGTATTCACACTCCTCCAGTGGCAGAAGACTGAAGATAAATGAAACTGAGGCACATGTAGTTATCATGTTGAATTAAATCCTTGTGTCCTTTGTAAACAAATTCCTCATCAATCAAAGACCAGTATCCATATTCATTCTCTGACAAGTCAAACAAATTTTTATGGGTGTAATTACAGTTAAGAGTTTATAAATTAATCACAAAAAGCGCTTTCTTGTTGTTTAGTTTCAGTGTTTTTGTTGCTTCATTCATCATAATGCCACAAGATTTTTGTGTAACGTTTACTGTCTAATCCATACATTTTAGCTGAAATTCATAATTTCTTATACAGCACTTATAAAGTGCCGATTTTTAGCTTCAGAAGTGGGGTCCGATTTATACAAAGGATTAACTTGCTCGCGAATATATATGGTAATGCTACTGACTTAATAAATATCTAATTGTGTACAGTATCACCACCAACACAAAGTTGCTTCTGAAAATTTACCAAATGAATAGGGTGTGAGCAGTCTTCCGTCTTTTTCAGAACCGATCGTAATGCATACATACTGGATACTGTGTCACCCAATGAAGAACTTCACTTCCAGATACTTGGTCTTTGTCAACTACATCAAGTGTGAGAGCATACTGGTCCCAGGACTTGCGATATTCAGTGTCCAACTGGACAAACATAAACAAAAGAGATATGATTATACATGTATGTAAAAGTGAACCTTAAAGATTACCCAAAAGTTTTTCTAACCTAAAACCAGAAGCTTTGAAATATCTAAAAGAAACTTGCAGTACAGTAACTGTAACACAATTACGAATAGATATTTTAATGTTTATTGGCTAAAGTCATAAGTCATTACTTATAACTTATGCAAACCTAAGTTTTTAATAAGAAAACTTAAAAAGGTGTTCTACAGTACAAAACTTTGCTGAATTATTCCCTTTTTTGAAACGGCAAACACATATTTGATATCAGTTTCAAGAAAATTGTTACATGCACTTAAAGATAAAAAAATGTTTTAAAAGAAGGCAGACACATTGTTTAATGACTGTTGCCATAGCAACAGTTGCAAATTAGACAATAAATAATGTCTTGTTATGGAAAATAATTAGCTGCTTGTTTTGCAAAATGCCAGTCTTGGTCAGAAAGCCATTTGAAAAATTATATGGAGAAGGGAGTTCCACTGACCACTCCCCCCCTCCCTGAACTGATTTTAATATTATGAAAAATAGCTTGGCTCTCACAAGGAAACACTAAACACATTATTCACCTGTAGTGTAACTATCATAAATAATTATGAATAAAACACTATTATTATAACTTACTGTTATTACTATTTTTATCATGTACACATGTTCACACTAAATAAGGACCAGTACTATGAATTACTCTTTGCCTTTGGGACTTCCAGGTATACTTATTATTGTACAGTACATGTAATAGTATGCACAGAAAAACAATTACATTGATCTGACTGGTTATAACTATAAACTAATATAATTTGTACTCACCTGTGTCTTGTAAAAAGCTTCAGCATTTATATCAAGGAATGTACCAAAGACTATAATCATATAAAAAACATACAAGTCATTTATTTAATAAATAAAAATACACAATACTTCAGTGCTTATACAGCACTTTAACACATAACATCTCGAAGCACTTAACAGTTATACTGTATATCTGGCACCAATGGCTGCCATTACAGTATTATGGTATCACCCTACATGACTTGTACTTTTTGTGAGAAGTATGTGGGTTCTTTACAAGCCTAAAGTAAGTTACTGATATTATTATAATAGTTTTTATAGTATATAGTATTAAATTAGAAATGTTTTCAATTGGTTTTGTGGACCTAACTGAAAATTGCTCGTGAACAGTATCATTATTACATTACTTGTTATTATTATTATATTATTATTATTATTATTATTAATATTAATAATAATAATAATTGTTTTTACATATATTATCACTATTATTATATACATGTAAGAACAAGATACATGTCCTTTGGAGTTGTTTTAAGCTTAGAACTGTTTTTTTTTCTTGCTAGTAGTAATCAAATACAATATTTTTTTATCTATCAGTTCTTCTTTTGATTGGTTGAGCAACCATTGCATCTGCAAATAATGGTTTGGACATGCACACTATTTTACAAGTGCTCATGCTAATCCATGAACCTTAGTATCTGTCAATGTGCATATATACAAAACTTGAACATGACAGTGGTTGCTGCTTGCATTTTTTAGGGTTTTCTGAGGAAGACCTTGTAAATTCAATTGAAACAAAAAAAAAACAGTGAAAACAAAATGGTGAATAATAAAAACAACCATTGCAATTCATCATCATCATCATCATATCCGATTAATTATTTTTCTTCTGCTGCTGGTGTCCCAGCTTCTGGGGGTAGGCAACAGGCGGCTTTGTCTAACAACAGTTATCACAAAACATTGATTTTGTCAGTGTCATGCAAAAACAACTTATATATTATGCCTCAGTCTGCAGTCTGCATCAGCAAATAATAAATGATTGATTAATCCTCAGTGACAAATCATGGTATTTATCTCTCATGCCTCAGTCTTGTCCAACAATGGTAGTGATGTATTTCCAGGGCCAGAGTGGGAAAAATAAACTGCAGCAAAGATCTTGAAACTAGTTTTTCTGATATGTTGTCACATTCAAGACTTCACTCAAAGTCATCACTCCAACTGTTGTTTTCAAAACTTTTACACTAAGAATAAGATAAACAAAAATTTAACATGTTTACTATTCCTTGTTATTTTTGAATTATTAATTTCATGTATAGTGTATGTTATTTATTTTGTTTTTAAAGTTATTTTTATATATATATTATATTTAGTTATAGTAGTTACTTTTTGTGAAATTACTTCATTTACACTTTTCCTTTATTTAAAAAATGTACATGTAGCTTAATACCTTTGTACTCGAACAATCCAGTCGATTGTCTGGGTCTCCTCCACACTTGAAGCTGTTTTTGTTGAAGGAATTTCTCCCACTCTTCAGTTTTGCTCTCCGATTCTTTATATCTTTCTTTTTCTTTCCTTCTGTATTCTTTCTCTGTTATAAAATCTTGAGCACACCTGCAAAACAAAAAATTATGATAACCAACTCTAGCATTGAAAACTGAAGCCAGCATTACTATTATCTGTAATCTGCACAAAGGCACAATTTTCAAGTTTAATCTTTTTAATAAACATGTAGAATGATTGCCATGGGGGGAGGGAGGGGAAACAGTTTTTTTCTTAAGGTTTGGGAAACGGGGTTCACTGAGTGGGAAAAAAGTACACCTTGGTCTAAGGTCATAGAGTGTTGAGGTTGTGAGGGTCTGGGGACTAGTTAGTTAATCACAGATTAGAGCTGTGATGAAGTTAAATGTTTTCTTTGGTGACTTCAAAAAAACTGCCAAATTTCACTGCTGGGGAAAGATGGTACAGTTACCTGGGAAAATTGATATAATTCACCAATGTACCGGCCTTGAGAAAAACACTGGGAAAGAAGCAGTGTTATAGTAAAATGATTACCTATGGAAAAAAAACTGTATTGCATACAGTATGTTATGAGGGAGGCAGGCTGGCAGTGACATTCCTATAGTTTCATTAAATATATATAAAATTGAGAGATAATAGTATTGTCAGATGCTATTCTGATCAGGTGTAGACATCAATATCTAGTATATATGTAAAAACGTAAAAAAAAGTAGACAATAATGAATGTCAGACAACAATGTCTTCGGTTAAGAACCTCAGACCAGCAATGCTTTTCACTGACCACAACAAGTTGATGATATCGCCTGGTATTAAAAACGACCATTAGCTGAAATTTGCATCAACTTGTCATATTGGATTTGAGCTCATTCAAAGGTAATATAATGCAAGTTTGTGCAATTTACTCTTTGGGGTCAAACCAAGCAGAAGTTGAATGCAAATTACAATCTTGCGTTGACTTTCAGAAATAGGAGTCTACAGTATGTAATATCAGTAAACAGGGTGTGTGAACAATAGTATATGTAAAACAGCCTGTAGCCAGGAATTTTGTTGGGAGGGAGGGAGGGGACAAACCAAGGGTGGCTAGATACTAACAATTTCCTTGTTCCATGGGTGTACTCCACAATCCATCAAAAAAAACAATAATTTTGTGTAAATAAGTAACAATAATTTTGTCATAAACCAAGACTCTCAACAGCCAAATTTAAGAAACAATACAGCAATGATTGCCATTTTTTGGACGTTTCAATTTTACGGTGATGCCAATTATTATGGGTACACCTATTCAGACTTCTTCCTCAGTTTAAATAAATCTTCTACTGCAGACCACTTTGGCCCATGGAGGGGGGGGAGGGGGTGCATGTGCACCTCTCTGCTTACTGGCCAGTTACATGTAAAAGCACCAACTAAAATATTATAACCATATTGAAAACATCTCCACTGGTTTGTGAACCAACAACCAACAAAGTCATCCTAAAAACTGACTGGAAGTGGAACTAAATACAATGATTCTGAACCTTTTCCAAAGAAACCGTCCAGTCTTTGGAACTCTGCAAAAGTCACTTGAGCATCAGTTCGACAGGTGTTATGAAATATACATGTCAATTGTCATGTCTGGAAAAGTGTCTGATCTGACCAAAACAAAACAATTACCTCGTTAATCGACCACTTATTGCTAACACTCGCGATTCCTTGCCGGTACAGCCGCTGATTCGCATTTCAGTTTAAACTGTTCGACTTGAGTTCATAAACTTTGAAGGCAAGGTGTGAATTATGCGACATATCTTTGTAGTATATCTGAAGTCTAAGTCTGACTTACACACCGCCACCGATACATGTATCATGGGGCCATGTTTGTCAATTTTACCCTCGCCTTCGAATTTGAAAACACTACTATAGTAAAATTTACCTTACTAGTTCTTGATCCGTTATTCTTTCTAAAGACCACGCAAATGCTTCTTTTAATCCACAAGTAACATTGTTCAAATTCTCGCTGCATCTCGTGTCAATCTGCGCCTCGCATTCGCAGGAAAACGAGTCAACTTCATTCACATCGGCGCAACGAAAGTCTTTCTTTGAAACTGCCACTAACAAACTTCGCCATCCCAAATTTTGTTTCTGTCGCTTCACTCTGACTTTACGACAAAAGAGTTTTACAGCTGAAGTTAAACTGCTCAGGCGAAGTCTCGGTGGCAAGGTAGATGCTCCATCTGGAAAATGAAACTTGCCTTTTACGAAAGGCGGCAGGTCCAGAAATTTCTGTTCTTCTAAGTTCACATTAGTTCGCACAACTGTGCAGAGTTGTGTCGATTTGTGGAGGATGTAGATTCCTGTAGTTGCCATCCCGTTACGCAACTACAACAGAGCAAGATAGAATCGTGGTATGGCGGTATTATCGCAAAAAAGGGAAAGAAAACACACTCCAACTCCATGCCCCTCCATGTTGGCTCAAAGGAAAGACACGCTCCGCCCGCGCGGGTTGAAGTCCTGGACCTCCACTCCAGGTGCAATTGTGACGTCACTCGAGGCACGTGCAACCTGATCAAAGTCCAGGCAGGCGGCGCGGGGGGAGTAGGTAATAATTAGTTATCCGTTATTCTTCCTTTTTAAAAAAAACAGCGTTGCCTGAAAATAATTACTAAAATTGCGAGAGTCTGAACATTATGTTATGTACACTGCATTGTACACTACGAGTAGTCCCTATATTTCCTCTTGAGTTCATCGAGTCGCGAACGGACGGCGCGCGGAAACTGGGGAGAAAAAATAAAACAAAACAAGACGGCTTTCTTTTTCGCGCGCCCCAGTTCCCGCGCCGTCTTTCGTAATTGCTTTTTTTCGCTGCTCGAGAAATTCAAGAGGAAAAATAGGGACTACTCGTAGTCTATGTAAATTATATATATATATATTTTTTAACTGAAATGCACCGAATACGGAAGCATTAAGCGGCCTCCGGCCCCGGGCCCGTGGCTCCTGGGAGTCGTCCACTGCGTTATGTGGTCCTAAACTTAAGTTTGATACTCTATTCTGCCCCGGGGACAAATGGGTGTTCCTTTTTTTGTTTGGGTCTCTGATAAATCTCTGCAGACGTTGCAGTCCTGACAATAGCCTTCGCAGCGGCGTAAAAAGGAGGGGACAGGGAGAGGGAGTCGGCCCGTCCCGGCTTCTGTTTCTTCTCTGTCTCACTCGCGGCCGCCCCATCTCCCTCCTTTTAAGTTTGACGCTGCTATACGATCCCTTATAGTGCCATGTGCGGCATTGTTAAATCAAGAGCGTACCTGGTGGTGTTAGGAAAGTGACTATAGTGGCGGGAAGGGGGTATTTTAGCCTTCTTTATAGGAATTTTTTTTCAGTCACCCACCGAACTAGTCCTAGTCTGCCAGTTCCGAGTAATGACCCCGAACTTTGTGTAAATCCGTTCGAATTTATGTCCCTCCTTCTTTTAAAGTATGAGGAGCTCATGGTATCACATTTGGAACATTTCTTTGAAGACTGAGGGCATTCGTGCTGCGCGGTTGTTCAGTATACTCAGATCCAAACTTAATGTCGCTAACTCGTCTACCGAAAACGTTTTCGCTTCCAGTCCATTCGCATTTGCTCTGTACAAAACGCCATCAACGTGTGATAAAACATGATAAAACGGAATCAGGTAGACAAACCACTCGTTATAGGAAACCTCGGCTGGAAAATATTTTGGCCGTCAAATAAAAATTTAACGTTGCCGTTTCATGGTTTAGGGGCTTGAAAGCTCTAATTTTGTCCACACTGCCAATGCCAGGCGATTTGTTTTGCGTTTTTTCTCTTTCAATTTTTCGGGTGCAGCCATCTTGAATTATAACGTACAGACTAGTGTATTCAGTGCCCAGGCCCTCTCCAGTTACACAAAGAAAAATGGCGGATGAAAAAGGGTCGGTGTCGAGCGCCGTAATAATCAAGTGCGGATATGTTTGAATTAAGCTCAGATGAGGTAGAATCGGGTCAGGGTGATTGCAGGAGATTATTATCTACAAATTGGTGCCGGTGTGAGAAAATTTTTGACTTTCACATTGGTGTGAGAGATCGAGTAAGTTTAGATGTTCAAGTTCTCTCTGGCAGACTCCGCATTCTGCAGCAGACAATCTGCATCACTAACCACTCTGATTCTGAGCAAGACAGTGTAAGATTACAAGCACTCTGCCCTGGGATAAACCGAATTTGAGAAATTTTATACCAAGAGCCTTTGTGAACGATAACAAGTATTAATTTTAGTTCCAGTTGCTTTAAAACTGATATTTTGTATTTCAATCGTGCCACAGTTGCAGCCCCATTTGCTCTTTTCCTTTGCAGTTTTTTTGTTTGTTTTTTTATTTTATTTTTTGTGTTTTACATTTCTTGAAATGTGACAAGGAAGAAAAGTAAGTGGAAAAAAAAAATAGATTAAGATAAATAAAGAAATAGATACCCGTTTTAAATAAATAAAATAAAAGTAGCTTGGAACAGGTTAGACAATCTTTTTCAGAATCAGAGTGATTAGTAATGGATTGTCTGCTGCAGAGTCTGACATAAGAATTTTGAACATATGAACTTCCTCGATTTCTTCACTGTATTTTACCAAACTGACAAGTAACACATGCGTAGAACTGCGCATGCGTCTGCTGGATCCAACAACTGCACATTGCGGGTATTTTGTATATCTGTATTCTCCGGGGGATAATCCCGCCAATAAGATATAGGGAGGGGGGGGAGGGGGGAGGGTAGAGATGCCGCCCTTCATGGTACGTATAATTTTTCTACCTGTTTAATAAACTGACAGTTATGAACTTTTGGACAATTATTCGTAGAAAGGGTCTATAAATCATGTGATTTAGCGAAATTTGACTAGGGTACGAGTTTCCAAGAATTTTCCTCAAAAACAGATACAGGGTTTTAGGTGGC
>JAOBYE010662740.1:0-11790 GCA_025403585.1 Parazoanthus swiftii
CATACATACATACATACATACATACATACATACATACATACGTACGTACGTACATACATACATACATACATACATACGTACATACATACATACATACATACATACGTACGTACGTACGTACGTACAGACAGATAGGCTTAGGCCAGGATTAAACGTCGAATTAAGTTAACAACTACTGAAGCGCTTGATAAGTTCGACGTTTATCTCAATTAAGATCGACTGATTCAGTTTCGATCGACGCAGTCGTTCTAATCGAATGGAGCTGTCGACTGGAACGGGATAAGATCGACTGAATAAAGTTTAACGTTGGACTCAATTAACTTAACTATAATAATTATCATAATTTCTGTCGACCCGAAGTGCAGTTTAGTTCGACGCATGCTAAGATCGACGTTTAAGAAGGTAACATACACTGTGTCAAAACTAAGGATGCACTACGCCTTCCACTCATAAATTCTTCAGACTTGTTCATCGTGAACTCGCCAGCTGAATCGGCTCCATTAAGTATCAAGTTCCGATTTTTCAAAGATTTGATAGTTTTTTTAGCGGATGAATTTAAGCGTTTTTTATCCGATGGATAAAATTAGCCACCCCCCTTTTGAACAACCGGATATCTGCGAGTTTACGAAATACGCGTGGGAGAATAAAAACAATGTTTTAACGTGTTTGTGTTATGGGGCCAGTATACTTTAGTTTCTTTTGTGGGAAAGTCAACCTTTTTCGCCTAAAATTGTTTTTAATTTGTTCAATTTTCAGTAAACAAATTAATTCTCCCACCTACACATAGTTAATTTTGGTTATTGCATGGGAATTAAAACTCATACTTGAACAAACGAAAAACAAAAACAATCGTAACAGTACTGTGCAGTGGGTGGGTAGAAAAAAGCACTACTGGACTGTTGTAACTCAGAAAATTTTTGAAGAAAAGCGTCTTGACTTTCAAGACTCTTGCATGAAGTTGCTAACTAGTGTAATCAAGAATATGTTATTTCCCACCGGAAACTTTATGGTTTTCAATTCAGCTCGAGCTTGTCGTTATTTTATTGCTTAGTCTTTTGTAAACAGATGATTTTTTTTCGATAAAAAGAGAAAAGATCAAGGAGCAGGTTGTGCTAGTCTACTAACTGACTGAGCTCAGGCTGCTCAGCGCGAAATAGAACATTAATGCCCAAAAATGATTATAGAGAATACAACAAATAAACAGTACAGCTTCATAAATCAAAAAGTAAAAGCGATGAAATGGTGTAAGGTTTCCATTTTTGTCGACGCCCGACGATGCACTAAGCAGAAGATATATCGGCAGGTTTTCTCGGTTTGAAATTAATATAAACGAAAGGTCTGAAGCCAAATGCAATTATGCAAAGGAAGGCCTGATATAGGTCAACACGACAGATATTCATTTAACTTTCCAGGCGGAACACAATATAACACGGCAAATAGAAGTACCGGCGGCCTGTTTAAAGCAATGATCATTTTCGCCTTGGTACTTTTTAGGCAATCATAAATAAGGATCAGTGTAATTATCTATATTATGCCACCTTAATAGGCGGTGTTAAACAGGAAATAAAATTGGGGACTGGTGCCAAGGAAGTACGTCACAATTAAGGGGTGGTGACGACATTCGCTGTTAAGTTGCGTTCGGTACTGCACAGCTCTGTAGCCGCCATATTGCCTTGCCGGTTGTGAGTGTATATGTTGGGATTAAGCCTCAATTTATCTCGATTGCTTTTGTTTTACCCAGTTTTAATGTAACTTATTGGATATTATGGGATCTCTCCCTCACAAAGGGTAAGTTTGATGTAGTTTAGGTGAATCACATAGATGCTAATACAAGCAACCATATTTAAGAATTTTTTTCCAACCTCTCCGGCTGAGCCAACATGGCACTCTAGATTCTTTTGCACGAACTGTGCGGAGCTTCCAGCCTCTTTAAAGTAATAATAGAGTTTATATGTCTTAGAAACTCTCAACACAAAGGCAAAATGTCTTTATCTTGTTTCAGCGATTTCGGTTTTCTCCAATCGTTCGAGACAGGAAGATAAAAACATTCAATGTACATTGGTCTTGCATTTGCAGAACAAGTTAAAAATTCAAATTCAGACTTCGGTCAACTTTCAATGATAATTTACACAATTGTCAAATGAAATATTTTGTAAGTGTCTGTTTAGTAATGCACAACTCTTTTTTGTTTCGTTTTTGTTGCTCTAGTCAAAGGAAGTGTCTTGAAATGCACAAATTCGTATGTGATACCGTGATTGTTTTCTTCAAAATTTTATAGGTTCCACTTGGTGATATTTGGAACTAGAACATTTTTATTTGGGAGTAGAAATTATCAGTCTTTTTGCTTACTAGTTTTGAATAATGTATCTTCCTTAATTATGTTATATCATCTTCTTCAAAGGGCTTAAATTATAGTTGAAAACAGTACGCTATGTCTTGCCTGTTAATGTTTTGGGCCCCGGAAGTGAATCGATTTGCTTCAGAGTTTGATCAATCGTTCGTGTAATTCGTAGTTTGGTTTGTCTTAGTCGGTTGACGATCCCAAAGGCAACAGATACTGCAATTTATTTGCAGCCCTAGATTGCCAACTGATTATAGAACTTGTCGTAGAACAAGTAAAAATTGTATCAGAGGGAAGTTAAGAACGAATCGAAAGTAGGTCGTTTCGTGCCAGTATCATTGTTTAGCAAGAAATAATCTGAATCCAAATGATTTTTTACCCCCAAGAGATATGTAAGCTCTGATCCGTTTGAAGCTGAAAGTACATAAATATGGTTAACTGGGAAAACAAAGACTGTTTTGAGGATTGTGAAGTGTCAATAAAAATTATGGTTGAAAATGACTGTACTGCTACTTTATAATTAAAGTGCCAAACTAATGACAACTATAATTAGTTGCTTGATGCCTATTCAACAGTTGATGGTCTGACATGCAACATGTGTTCTGTAACTTACACTACTCTGTTGTCAAGAGCATTACACAGCAATTTGCTTGACACATTTGTCATGTGCAATGTGACTAAAAAAGATTATATATAATACATAAGCTGTGAGAAAGGCAAACTTTGAAAGTATGAGAGGTTCATGAACTGTGTTGCAATGCCTAACCACACAAGTTAATTGGCCTCTACAAAACTGCTACTACTAGTGATAATATTTTATATAATGCTAACAATTATAGTACTAGTGTTAGTACTGTTAATAATTTGTAGTACTAGTAATAATATTTGTTTTAGTACAGGGCAATCAACTTTTCTTTTTTTTTACTCATCTAATGAGTGGCCAGGGGTTGAAGTTGCAAGAGATTCAAGACAAGTGATTAGCAAAACTGGTCATCCTCAAACTTGAGATGACCAGACAATGAAAGGTTGATAGCCCCATATATACTGAACAATCATACATGTATGATTCTTTTTTTATTGTTAGGCTTTGTGCCCTGTACGATGCTTATTTGGGACTGTATGAGTATTTATTTTGCTATGACGCAAAAACTTTCTTTTAGTTTTTTTTTCAAAAAGTGTCCGACATTCTGACAGTGTTTCATAGTCAGATTTCTGTGAAGAAAACAGAGTTAAAACAAACTTGTTTAATGGAAAATAATTGTTTCAAAATACAATTGAATTGCCAACCTCTGTGTGTTATAAGGGGTCTGATTAGATTGTACTGCTGTTGAAATACTAGTGTATTATTGATGAGTTTTATTTGAAAATATCTTTATATTTCTTTCTTTAATTCTCTTTGATCAGTTGCATTTGTAAATATGAGTTAGCACTTATAAAAGTTATACAGCATAAACTCCATTTTTCCACCCTGTACTATTTTTTTGGAAATGGAACTCCTTTGCCCAGTACCATTTTTCGGCTCTATGATTATTTTTACTTAATAGAAAATAAATAATGTGTTGTTAATGTACTAAACCATGATTTTGAATTTTCTATCGGTAATGATGACCGGTAACTACCAAGTCAAATACATGTTTAATCACTCTAAATTTGTATATTACAAGAATGTGTTCAACAACAGTCAGGCTTGATAGAAATAACATCAGGCAAGCAACAATTATATTTAAGAACTAAAAATATAAAATTGTCAAATGGTTGAATAAGAATTTTTGATTTTGTTTTCATTACAGTGTACAGTATGTAAGCAAGGTTACATTTTTGAATTTGTGAGAAGGACAAGAATGTTTTTGAAATGTTTGGAATATTATAGATTAATGAAAATCTTAAATTCCATAGATAAAAAAGGAAAAATTAAGTGTATAATGCTAATAAAAGTCTTTTCTTTTTTTTCAATCAGGTGTCTGTTTGATTGATTCTTCTACAGCGTGAAAAGTGGTGGACAGCATTAGTTTTGAAGATGCCGCCACCTCCTCCCCCTCCTGGTCCCCCTCCGCCCCCAGTTGCAAAATCAAGTTCAACACCACTGGCAAAGAAGTCAGCGAAGCCACAGGACCGAGGCGCATTATTGGGTGCAATTCATAAAGGAGCCAAGCTTAAGAAAACAGTTACTAATGACAGAAGTACACCTCAGCTTGGAGGTAATTCATATGTATGTTATTTGTGTTGTGTATAGATTTGCTGTTTCATTTAGGTGTAGCAACTGCTAGAGAGAAAAGAGTGTTACCCTGGGAATGAGGAGGAAAGGGAGGAGGGGATATTCCTCACTCGGAATGCTTTGACAAGTTCAGTGCATGTCTTCAACTGAAAAAATCTGCGAAATGCATTTTAACTCACAAGCTTTCTTAAGGACCATGCTGGTTTTGATCAAAAGATCAAATACTTGGAGCATATCAAGAGGCAGTGAAATCATGATATAGACAAAACTTAAACAGTAATATTCACAATAGTAGCTTTTTGTGCTAACTAAACTCATGATCCAACTTGGCAGAAAAATTCAAGTGGTGAATAGCATTAACCAAGCTATTAGTTTTCACACAACAACAAAACAGATCAAGTCAAAATGGCTGCTTAACTAGCTTGCTCCTTGAAAGGTTTTTCAATGAATTGTATCCATTCTTGTCCACATGTACATTTACTTTTTTATAGAGTTATAATATTTTTTTTATAGTTGCAGCAAACTATCAAGTACCTGGCAGTACATACATGTATCTTTGATTAACTGCCAACTTTTGAGTACATTTTCAGTCTAGCCAAATCATCTCTAAACTAAACTTTTTTAACAAACGCCTTTGTGCTATAACAATGTATATCAGTTGTACTAACAAATAAAACTCTTTTAAATATAAAAAATTTTATAGGCTTAATCTTTCATTGCATGCTGAGTTCATTAAATACAAATATTTACTCAAAATGTAAGCTACGTGTATCAGGATGATCAAGGAGCCACTTTTGTCTGTGTTGAAGACATAATGAAAATGATGTAAAGATATAAAATTATTTTCCTTTTCACTTAATTTTGAGCAAAGGCATACATTTTGAACCTGCTGAATATATTTCAACCTGTGTTTTTGAGCTTTTGGAATTTGCATTTATAATGTAATGTAATGTAAGCTGTGCCAGTTGCTCAGTTGGACAGCAATTTTTGATCTGTTTAAACTTTGTGCCTTATCAGACATTGAACTTAACAGTTTGAATCTTAACTGAGGCTTCTGTCTCCTTGTAGGTGTCAAATCTAGTCCCAGTCCTGGAGGTGGAGGCGGTGGTGGAGGTGGCGGTGGAGGCGGCGGTGGAGGTGGGGGTTTTGGAGGTGCACCTGCTGGAGGACTGGGAGGTTTATTTGCTGGTGGAATGCCAAAGCTCAAGTCTGCTGGAGATCGGGGAAGACCAGGAGGTCAGTGAATATATTCCTTGTTTTCCCAAGCCCACAATGGTTGTGTTGTTAAATTTTGTTTTGCAGTATGTACACTGGGTTTGTGATGTGGTCAGTCCTTTGTTTATTGGTTTTAATGTTATCAATAACAAGAGTCCTCATGAGCTGGAGTCTGTTAGACTGGATGTGGCTGGTAAAGATCATGTTTGTAGTTCATAATTTAACTATTTTGCAAATCTTTGTCATAGGAGCACCAATGAAACCTCCAGGATTCAAGCCAGTACCACCACCTGCAAATTCATCACCAAGGCCTCCAGTGCCAAACTCTTCTTCAAAGCCATTGCCACCAGCTCCAGGGAGAGGTCAAGGGCCCCCTCCACCGCCACCAGGAAGAAACTTTGGTCCTCCTCCACCTCCTGCTCAGACAAGTAATACAAGAATATATCCACCGAGAGTTCCTTCCAGTGAATCCAAACCACTTCCTCCTCCACCCAGTGGATCATCGCGACCCCTTCCATCAATGCCAAATGCAGGTAGGCCATTACCCGCGGCACCTGGTGGTGCACCACGACCACCAGTACCAGCTACCAGTAGCAAGCCACTTCCAGGCCGACAAGGGCCACCGCCACCACCACCGATGAGATCAAGTCTACCAAATCCACCATCAAGTTCATCTGTGGAGTCAAATATATCTCAAAGCTCATCAAAGCCATTGCCTCCTCCACCAGTGAGAACAAGCATGGGTGCCCCACCTCCACCCCCAACCAGGGGGCCTGGTTTTCCTCCACCACCACCAATAAGTGGTGGCATGGCACCCCCACCACCACCACCTGGCATGGGTGGGGGTCCTCCTCGAAGTGGACCGCCACCTCCACCACCTAACAGAGGTGGGGCACCTCCCCCACCCCCACCCAACAGAAGTCGAGCAGGCCCACCCCCTCCTCCACCAAGTAGAGACAGTGTAGATGGTGGAAGGAGGCCTGGGCCTCCACCAGTGCCTCCCCCTTCTGCAAAACCACCAAATGGTTTTGTGAGCAATGGTCCGATACAGTCTCAAACAAATGCTATTATCAATGGCTCTAATGGTTAGTACAGTCATGCTTTTTTTCTTTTGTTACTCTACACTAGAAAGCTTCAATCAGCTCTTTTATGTTGAACATTAATGCTGGGGGGGGGTGTGATTTTCAAATTGTTAGGAATTAGAACATGCCCTTTGGCATGCAATAAATACATTATCAACTTAAATTAATTGCCAATAAAATTAATTGGCATATAATAATTGTTAAGTAGCACTATCACCAACAACTGCAAAAAGATCAAATTTACCACCAACTCGGGTTTTTTTGGTGCCATCTTGGATTTTCAACTAGAGAAATTGATAAATTTTGAGATGTAATATTGGAAATAGTTAGAAAACATCATTTTTCAGGCTAAAGCTATGAGCAAATAACTATGAGTAATGAACAAAAAAATAGTTAAGTTATGTTGTTTATTGAGCTCCCATCTCTCCAATACAGTAAATGGCATAAATTTTGCAGGTACTGACAAAAATGAAGACTCAATAATAAATGAGTATTTCTTTTTTTACAGATTTTGAGTCGAGGTTTAATTTCAATACAAATCTGCCTCCGCCAGAGCCTTATTCAGATTGTGCAAAAACTTATCCTAGTAAAAGTCCTCATCGGGGCTCTGGAAAAGGTGAGTTGTCATCCCATTGTCAATAATTTTCTTTACAGTGGTTATGAAATGAAGACAGTCATTGTAATATGCTTGCTTTCAGTAAAAATATTGAAAGACTATTGTAAACAGATGGAGAATAATCTAGTGTGTGCTCACCAGCTGTCCGTTTTTGCACACTTATTCTGCTAGCAGCCTGGAAAGAAAATGCATTGGGGGATTCTTATTTAATGGATGAAAATGAAATTAATGAACAGTCCTTTAAAAGTTTGGATTGTTGAATAGCATTAATTTCAAACTCTTGTAAATAACCAAACACAAGTTTTAAGAGTTCTGCATCTTGTTTGCAACATTTTTCAGTGATTTCCATTCTTTTCTTTTGAAGACATGGTCCATCTTTAGTTACAAGCACATGCATTTCTGTGACTGTTTAAGTGAATAGCTACATAGATATTCAAGAGCATCATTCAGTGGTTAAATTTTAGTTTTATTCACAGTGTATGGTAATAATTGATCATTTTCCCTAGTGGTACATGGTTTTTAAAACAATTGTAAAACTTTAGTTATCTCCAGCATGGCTGTTTTGAGATTGAGTGAAACAATCAACACTCATAGAACTTTGGTAAAACAAAACGTCAATCCTCTACACCTATTAGCACCACAGTTATAATAAAATTAGTCATGGCTACAGTCTGTGCTCTTGAGCTTAAGCAAAATACACTTTGTTACTGTAAGATTCAAATGTTTTTCTGATTTTTTTATAATTTAATACCACTCCAGTAAACTGTGTATATTTATATCAATGAGTAATTTCTATTTTTTTAAAATTTTATATATGTTTAGTGCTATATATTTTACTGGCTAGTACCCTTTTAATTTAGTATTTATGCTTGACTTGGTTACTTGTAAAGAAACTGATTGTTATTACTATTACTATTATTATAATTATTATTATTATAAGTAGTAGTAGTAGTAGTAGAAGTAGTAGTAGATGTTGTTGTTGTTGTAGTAGTAGTAGTAGTTGTAGTAGTTGTAGTAGTAGTAGTAGTAGTAGTTGTAGTAGTTATAGTAGTTGTAGTAGTAGTAGTAGTAGTAGTAGTTGTAGTAGTTGTAGTAGTTGTAGTAATAGTAGTAGTAGTAGTAGTAGTAGTAGTAGTAGTTGTAGTAGTTGTAGTAGTTGTAGTTGTTTTAACCCTTTCAGCCCAAAACATCCCATATGGCATATTGCTGACACCTCCTCAACTGTCTTTATAGTTTTCTTGTAAACAGGTTTTTCATCTTGGATAAATTGCTGTGTATGGTCAATTGCTTTATTCTCATTACCAAACAACTTATTTTGTGTGGATAACTTAAGGAGAATTTATATACTGATAAACTGGCTGGGACTGAAAGGGTTAATACTATAAAATGCAAACGACATTTCCTGTTTGCACTGATTGCAAACATTTGTTCTGTAATGTTTCTGCATACTGTAGTTGAATTTTTATACAGTGACATTTCTGGTAATCTCAAAAACTAAAATCTCAAAAGTTTCCCAGAGCTACGTCTTCTAAACCCTTTAAGCAAGCTGGCACTCCCCTGTGTGACTTTCGAGTCCTTAATTCAACTTTCTTTCTCATCAGGCCACCGACCAGCACCTGCTGTTCCTGCAGCCAGAGGGACTCCCCCACCACCTCCCCCTTCAAGAGGAGCACCACCGCCACCGCCCCCACCCCCTAGACGATAGAAATATTTGTTTAGTAGTTATCAATTATTGCTGGCGACCAGAGGGAGGGAAATGAAGAATCTAATGAATTGCATTTGTGCCTGAAGAGACTTAAAATACCTTGTGTTATAAAGATTTTGATTCTAATCCATAAGGTATGATATAAAATGGCTAGTGAATTGAAATGATAAATTTGTAATCAGTTGGACTATAAAACTTCCCATTTGGGGAAACAAACATTTTTTGCTGGAGATCTAAATTCTTATGTTTTTATACCATGAATGCAAATGAAAACTATTGAGTGGAACAAAATTGCCACTCTTGTGTGAATTGCAAATGTGAGATAGAGGTACCGTGTATTATACATGTAATCCTTTGAACTAAAGTTTACTAGAAGCGCAAGGCAACTTGACAGATCAGAGGAGTGTAAATGTTCATAATTTTGTTGATACTTACTATATATACTACTACATGAACAATGTATCACTGTGAACTTATTTTTTCAGCTTAGGTGTAAAGGACTCAAAGGAAAATATAAAAAGTGTTAACAGTAGTGGCAAATAAATTTCGATGGCATTCATTTGTACGCTTGATTTCTTTACAGTACATTTCGATGGTGTTCGTAGTAGTCGTGTTTTATAAGAGAGAACACCCAGCCGTGTTATACAATTTTTTGCAAGTTTGAAAACCTCAAATTTTCGGAAAATCATCGGAAATTTAGGAAATACCCTCTGAAATTAATGTCCGAAAGGCTTTGCCTGCAGGGCTTGCGCGCCAAACGCGTGATAGTAGTCGTTGGTTTTGTACTTGTTAAGAAACTGGCTGGCAAACACTGTAGAACAGTTTCATTTTTGGACTCGCTTCGGTGAGTATTTATTTTGCCAAGTGCTATGTTGTATTACAAAATTTTGAATGAATCTTAAATTTCTCGATCTGATTGGTCCTCATTTTTTTATACTGCTGATATACAACGATACGTAACGATCATTCTTGCTGGCGCTAGTGACTATTATCTGCAGTGAAATTTGTAGTAAACTAGTTAATTTGAATGTTTGAATCAATACAACAAGGTGATTTCTACTATAACAATAACGCTCGTTTTTTAGTACTCGGCATCACCTCATTGATTACCTACTAGTTGGAAACGTTAACCCGTGAAACAATCGAGTGCTATATCGAGAATTTGATCGTTTATCCGGTGTGAAGATGGACGGTGTTGCAAACAAAGTGAGGAGGTAGCCAGTAAGGTTTGGCCGCAAATCGACAGACAAATCGTGGGGAAGGGTGAAAAATGGAAAAGGGGGATCTATTTGTGGACAGTTGGTTAAAGGGCTGTCATTTTTTGTACAGAGTAATTGCGAGTAAAAGAATATGGTTACAGAAATCGAGCCGGTACCGAGTCCGCAGCAGGCCCGTAGGCAGGGGGGGTGCGCGGGGTGCGTACGCACCCCCCCACGGACCCAAAAAGGTCCGCATTTGGAGATTTAATAAGACCATGAAGAAATCCGAATAGGTTTATCGTGACAATTGTACTACCGTAAATCAAAACGACTAAAAAAAAAAAAACGGGTCCAAATTTACGAAATTTGCACCCCCCCAACAAAAATCCTGGCTACGGGCCTGCGCAGTCCATTTCGTCGCCAAAAATGTAACCGAAAAAATTAGATTCACTTTGCAACGGTTGTTACTGTCATCAGACTGACTAAATGCACTTTCGATGGTCGAGGCAATCTTTATTGCAAGTTGCTATGTAATGCTCACGACAAAAGAGCATTTTGAGTTGCACCCGACAAAATTGCGAAAACGGAATATCTAGCTCATATTTCCTGGAGCCTGTTTCATAATAGCCCCCTCCTTTTTACTCGCCTCGTCGTTTTAAGTTATTCAGTAGCAATTTAAAGTTGAATCAGAAAACCGGATTTTTTTTTACAAAACTTGTTTTAATTTCGCCTTATCTATTTTTTCTTCATTGTTTTCCCATTTAAGGTTGTTAGTACATGTTTTCTACGAAGTTTAATAAAATTTGCTACAATTTTGTTAAAAATAAAAATCAAGATGGGTCAGGGCGCATTCACAACACTCAAACTGACAATTGAACTTTTTAGCTTTGTATGAAATATTTCTAGCTAGGGTTAGTTTTACGGTAGGGTTTAGTATTATGGTTAGGGGTGTAATGACGGTTGGGGTTTGGGTTACATTTAGGAGAAGATTACAGAACTTTTAAAGTGCGATTGCCAGTTTGAGGAGTGTTGCAAACGAGCCCTAATCCAGAAAAAATCGCTTTCTTTCTTAAAATCAGGGCCGTAGCAAGGGATAGGGCCGGGGGGGCCGTGCCCCCCCAAGTTTTTTCCCCAGCAAATGTGTCAGATGTATCAAGCTCATAAAATTGCTCCAAGTTTGAGAAAAAATTGTCATATTTAACTAGTTTTAGACACTGATTTTGTTTCAAATGGCGTTTAACACCCAGGAAACACGTTTTTAGACAAACTAATTTTCAAAATTTCCCGCCGGGGGAGTAGGCCTAGATAAAAAAATCCGGATTTTTTTTGGGATTTTTAGACCTTAGAAAGATTTTTAGAAAATGTGGAGATTTTTAGAAATTATGAGATTTTCTGAAGCAATATTCTAATTTTTTAA
>JAOBYE010663073.1:0-11789 GCA_025403585.1 Parazoanthus swiftii
GAAAGCTATCCGGTATAGTGTAAACAGAAGGCCTGTCCACACTATGGTTTATACAACGGCATGAAAGCTATCCGGTACAGTGTAAACAGAAGGCCTAACCACCTATTGTTTATAAAAGCAGAAAAGTGAAAACGAAGCCTTACTGTCGTTGTGTTCCAGTGTAATCAGCAGCAATTTTTCGCGGCACAAAAAACTATCCGTGGTATGTGATGTATCACTTTCGAAGGCGTTGCGTCTCACTTCCGAAACGGCACGAAAAGTGTGCCGGCAAAATCGTTGCCAAGTGTAAGCAGAAAGCCGATAACAACGGTTCTCCGATACATTTTCAAAATTTATGGAAATAAACGTTTCTCTCAGTCTTAGCCTAAGGTATGTTCTTAAATATGATTTTATACTTTGGTATTTTTGAGACCCAAAGCTCTTCTAAAAAAAGATTTTTATATATAGAAAAGAGAGTATAAGTAAACAGGGCGCTTCCGGCCGACACGACAAACTTGTTCTGGTCACTGTTAATGGAAAGGTCAAGACGCGCGCGTGCATTTTCCCGCCATAACTCACCTAAGCCCCGCGCTCTTTCCGGTCGGAGCTGCAGAACTGAGCGGCTGTAATCCAGAAGCACAGTCAGTCTGACTGGAACCAGTTATGATATTTATATCGTTCCGTTTTCGAAATGACTGGTTGGGCCAACTAGACCCAACCAACACAAAGCGCCGTACGTAACAGGCATTTACGTGGGATTATCTTTGAGGCTGGAAGCATGTCTTAACTTTTCAGAGATAAATTGTCGGATGTATTTCCACCAATGATTTAGTAAATTCCTCCAAACCAGGTCCCGAGTTGTTTGAAGGGTGGGTAGTGCCATTAAGCGGCTGCGTCCTTTAGTATAATCCAGTGGATTTAAAAAGGGACGAAATTAGATAAGGGTTTATCTACTGGAAAAACGCTATTTTGAAATCTTTGAAAAGCCGGAGCTGGGTGAATTAAATAATCCGAAAGCGGTACTTTAAAACAGAGCTAATGATGTTATATCAGATTAAACCGGAAATTTATAAACTGTCAAGTTTATAATCATTTTGATATAAACTGAAACATTCTGGAATAAAAAGCGGTTTTCTACCAAACTGACCTTGTAGAATATTTTCACGGTGAGAGTTTGAAGCTCGTGAAAAACTAAAAATGACCATAATTTCAAATTTACTGATACTTCTTTTATACAGCCTAGGAATACCCCCCAGCTAATCCTGCTTATAGTTTCTAACCTAGAGACAAATTGTAGGCGAAAGCATGTGAGCGGTATGAAACTTACGTACGCGCCTGACTGGCTCATGACCCTCCCCCCAAAGAACTTCGTGCGTCAAATAGGCGACGCGTGTTACAATTTATTACTCGGGTCTGGAAATTATTTGATCATCATGGTCGCTTGAGTGAATTTGTAATTTCATTTGTTTGGGCATTCACTTTATATTTATCATATTAGCATATCCTGACTTCATGAAGCACGCTTAGCTTTTAACAAAGACTTTAAGCAAACTAATGGCACAAGTATAGGCTACCAATAGCCCTTTTGCTTAAATAAAACTAGACCAAACTAGGGACATGGGGGAGCTTTTAATTTAGGTTATGGGCATAAGGCCTATGGATAAAGTACAGTCGTTCCACTCATGACAAGAAGGATAATGGATATCATTTAGATTAGGCTAGGATTATCTGTGTTTATTAATTGTTGCTCTCAGTTAAGCTTGTTACTTACCTGCTGCTGTTTTAAAAACTGTTATTATGTGATTATGTTCAATCTTACGATGCAAAATGCTACAATTGTTTCCCAAAACTTGAAAAAACTGACCATGCCTTGATTGTTCAGTGTTTGTTTTTAAGCTACTTATTATCTGAGTCGTGTATTACACGTGGCATAAGTCACCTAGGAAGCTAATGAGAAAACGTTTGCAGTGAACAACAAAGCTTTTTATTTCAGTTCCAGTACGATTTGCACAAATAAAGTATATTGAATATATTTTTGGCGTAGGAATTCGATTGTATGCGTGACATGACAGGGAAAGGCTGCCTGAAGTTTTGTCAACTGCTTGACCTTTTTATGTGATTAGTAAAACGGTTTGTACATGTTAAATGGCACCAGGTAGATTAATCAGTCACTTAGTCGATTACAAAGCTGGAAGTGACGTACTTACGTCTAATTAAGAATCTTACTGGTGGTTAACCGATGAACGAAACAAAACCATCCGAAAACTGTTGACCTGAGCGGACCTTGTCAGCCTTGCTAATAGCATTTTACTTTAAATCCAGTTGTACATTCGCTACTTTAGACAGCTTAAGAGATCATCAGTAGGGCCCTAAGAGCTCGCATTACTCTAATTTACATGTATGAGGATCATACTAGAATACGCTTGTCCCATTTTTCATCGTGAGTTGCCCGCTTACCTCAGTGACGATTTAGAACGATTTCTGAAACGTACGTTGCGTACCCTCCACCCCGTGTTATCTTGTACTCAAGCTCTAGAACTGTCGGGCCTACCAACTCTGTTCCATCGAAGGCGTAAAGTATCTCCACTGACCTGTTTTTTAAAGCCGGAGCACAAACCTCACAAGTTTCTCCATGCCGCATCTGGATGCACGCCCGCCTACTCGCTTAGAAGCTCAAAGCGTTTAATGTACTGAGATGTAAAATTGAGTGATGTAGGAACAGTCTAAAGTAGTTTGCATACACACATGTATACACGTATTTCTATTCAGTTTAATATCTGCCGTTGTAAAACAGTTTTTATCATTCTTTGTAAATACTAACGCAATTCAGCTCTTGGCTGCAATTCTTTTCTTAAAAGATTTAATTTTTATCAAATGGTCCTTGCTTAGCGTGAGTCTATCGAGCTATGGATGCACGCGGGAAGTTGGCAGAGGACGAGAGAAGCATTTGAGTGGCGAGTGCTTCCCTAGCTACTCGATCAAGTGCTCTCCCATTTTCCCAAATGCATCCATTACCCGATAGATGCACAGCTAAAGCATAGACCGTTCCTTTAGAACATTACCAGCTTATTCATCCAGTAAGAAAAATACCGTTCTTTGCGAGACGTTGTTCATCGACCAGTTTCTTTTCGTAGTTTTGTGGCCGGCTCCTCTTCCATTTCTTTATCGTCGCCTTCAATTCTGCATTTTCATTTTGAAACATTACTGAACCCACTTTTTTGGTTCCAGCTATCATCCCAGATTTATTTAATTATTCAGTTTACGATATAGACGCACAGGCGGGCGTCTGTCGAGATTAAGATACACGCTCGCCCAATACAAAAAACTTACGAAAAACTGCCAGGTGCGTTCTAAAGGTTAAAGTATCTATCTACATATTTATCTATTGTTATAGAGTACAGGTTATAGTGATGTGGTTGCAAGGGTTGAGCTTTACGAGATATCCTCTTAGTACACGGTAAAGAGCAAGACATCTTAACCCAGTGCTTGAACTGCTTTTCAATCCCCTATGTGTTGACTCCCCCCCCCCCAACCGCCCGTGTATTGAACCTCGTTGAAATTTCTTCTTCGCCAGGCTTTAACGCCATCCTCTGTCATTCACTATCGTTCATCATCATTATCCATAACCGCCATAGCTTTCTAATCCTTTGTTTCCCACCAAGTTTATCAACATACTTCTTCTCCTTACTGTACCAGCATATATTCAGTTTCATAGTTTTGAGAATAGAGAAATTCATCACCCACGCCGGCAGCTCTCTAAGTTTCTCTCCGGACTTTCCGAGTCTTTAAACCAAATAGAAATATTCTCAACTTTTTGATGGGAAATGTATTGAGAGTACGTGTATGGTTGAATAAGCAGTCTATATTTCTGCATGAAGAAGGAGAACTTAGCCGGCCGTAGTTATTGATAAAAGCGCCGCGATTGCTCGAGTTGCACCGTGTAAACATGTATTTAGACATTACTTGGAAGGAGTCTAACAATGAAAGCCAAGCCCAAAATTTTAATTCATCTCCAGAGAAACCCCGTACGTAACAGAACACTAAATCATAGCCTTGTGCTGGGAGATTAAAGAAGCTTTCCAACAGTAGGTATCAAACTAGCAATTGTCATAGATATTGGATGCAGTAGTTCGGTGTGAAAGGCGTAGCTTAAAAGGGATTATTGGTGTCTAGACACTTATGCTTTTCGTTTAATTAGGTGACCTAGAGGGCTGTGAAACAGTCTAACATAATTTTGAGGGATTACTTGTTAAGCTAGAATAACATTTTAATTACTTTGCAAGTATTGTTACCAGCTCTTAACAGATGTCAAACAAGCTCGATGTTCTGTTTATTCAGGTTTTTATGTTGTTTACATGTTCTCGTAAACTTCTTTTTTGAAACAAGAATGTTGAACTTGAAATACACTCTGTTCAGTTTTCTAATAAGAACGTCTTTTTCTTGGGCCGAGGCTGTATCTTAGCCTTAAAATCTGTTTAGAAGCGCTCTTGATATCATTCTGAAATTGTGTCTGAATAAATACATCTAATCGCTGTTGCCAACACCCAACTCAGTTCATATATGTACCCAAATGCAGTGCTATCACTTGTTTACCAATATCAAATGTGAAATAGCTTTGGTCTCTCACGATATTTAGTAGCGGCTCTCCTTTTCATTTTCACAATCTATTGAAACAAATCGTTTCTTTCTTAGTGGCAGCCTAAGCTGTTTTCTTAAAAATTTTGGCCTTTCTGAGCCTCAGAGCTAGTACTTACAAAAAAGTTCTTAAAAACCGGGTGTAAAAACAACAGTTTTTTCTTTCTGATTTCATACCGGCGGTTGTACATATTGTCTCTCCAAGCCGCGCGGTACTTTTGTAATTGACATCGATCTCTAGCCATAATTTTTTGTTCTTGATGGTACAATGGAGTGAAAATCCTGTCGGCGCTGCAGGGTCCACCCACAAAGCTGCCTTAAAAATGGGCTGACTGCAAATTTGAATTGCATGCACAGAAGACAACAAATCGTTGCTTAAAATGTGCGCAATTTCGCAATTGGTGCATAATCCAAACAGTCTGAATGTTAAACAAAACGTGATTTGTGTATGTAGACCTGATTATACTAGCAATCACGAATCGTAAATGAAGTGCCACCGACTCTACAGCATGTCAATTGAAGAGAACGGACATCAAATGTATAAACTAATAATAATAATGATGATGATAACGATAATAGTAATAATAGTAATAATAGCAATAATAGTAATAATAATAATAATAATAATAATAATAATAATAATAATAACTTTATTTAACGAGGGTGACACTTTACAGTTTAAAACTGACAAACCTATGGCCCTCCAAGTCCACAACACCGGCATTAGCCTACTCCTATCGACAAGTATGTGGGTTCTTTTAAGTCCCTGATAGAACGTGGGAGACTAGACCAACGGCTTGACGTCCCCGTCCACGGACGGTGTGACGAAAGAAGGTCGCCCAGAGCTCAGCCCTCGACCAGGCCGAGGATTGAATCCCGGACCTCCTGGTTGGCAGTCAGAGATCTCACCAAGTGCGCTAACGTCGCACACATGAGGTTTTCCTTGTTTTTTCAATTTCTCTGTATTTGTTCTTTTACACTGTGAAAATTGGTGAGACGTTTCATGAATAGGTTCTTGTCGTCATGTTCGAATGAATATGAACTGACAACCCTTTTTGAGGGGACAGGGTGCACAAGGCATTTAAAGGGAACCATTAATAGAGACTTTGACATTTTTGTTCAAGGATATTTGAAACGTTACGTTCTTGCTTCAATTATTTCCATCGGTAGTGTGAATGGTAAAGACGATGATAAAACGAAAATCAATGTATATTTAATCACCAAAACATTACAAAGCATGTTTTTAAAATGTTGTAATCGACTTGACAATCACAGGACACAATGTGGAGACAACATGAAGTACCAAATAGGATTCCGTCGACAGCCTATATGCCTCTCTGGTGTACTACATGTAATTGGCAAAAATCTCACAGAACACAACCCCAGTCTTACCGACGTACTACCAAATGAGCTGAAATACATCAAACGTAGAACTTACAACGAAATTTATTATGACAAACGTTACTTTAAACTCGAGTTTAAGTCCTTTTAGCCAGGACTCGGCACAAACATCCAAAAACCACGACACGATTGCTTTGGTGTTTCGCATGGTTATCACAGGACGCAATGTGGAGCCAAAACGAAGTACCAACTAGGATTCCCCACTCCAGAAATGAAAGTAGGACTGGAACCGACTACCCAAACGGTCCCAGAAAGCAATGCTACAATTGCTAACTTTACAAGAACGAACAACACACAATCATTAGCGGGTACAAACCGTGATGAGATTCGGACAAAGGATTTTTCTTGTCGCATTGTTTCTTAGAAAAGTAAAGTCACATGCTTTGTGCAAAAGCAATATTCTCCGGAAGATTGTTAATGATGAATTATCTAAAACATTCGTTTGAGCACTGCCTTCTTGGAACGTTTGGGTTGACGGACCCCGTCCTTTTGTAGTTTCAGGAGTGGCGGATAATGACTTGTAATGATAGCATTTCTGTTAACAAAATCTTTAATACGTGTAGCTAAGCTACAAATGTACTCCAAACTTGGCCTATCACCGACAGAACCACTGGGTTCTCAAAGTTCTGCTTTGAAAACTCGAGTTTCAATGGGGTGCACCGAAAAGGACGGTGGCTATACTTTTTACCACGATACCTTGCAAACTGAACACAACCAGAAGGCACTGAGAAAGCTATATACCTTTGCGATATTCATCCCTGTACAGCAATAGCGTTGTGTATACTTGGTTTAAGTTTTGTGCTTTTTACGAGCGTTTTTGGGTTTTCGTGTGCTAAGAGTTGTGGGTGAAAGTTTTTTTGGTATGGTCAACTAAAGAAACAAAGTTTCTAAGGTTTACTCAAAACTAAAAAAGCAAAGCCAAAATCGCTGGTGTCATTGTGGTGTCAGTATATGGGACACTGTTATCGTTCTCAATTAACGTTTCACTCATTACACAGCGCCACCTCTGACGAAAAATGCAGGTGTTTCGTCGCTCATATTTCCTAATAAAAATTGTAAAACTGAAAAGGTATTGTTATCATCTCCAACTTACTTACGTAGAACGTATTCTAGAGACTAGCACTTGATCAGAAGAGCCAAAGAGAGTTTTCACTTACTACCACTCGAACACACATGGTCATAAAATTTAAAGTTGAAAGAGAAACTAAACTGAAGAAAAGAATATTCTACATAACACGAAGATAAGAGTACTGATGAGTATCGAACCAGGGACACTTACACTCCAGACCTATTCACTGCCACTACACCAACCGCTCAATCCGCTGTCAATCAGTCAGTTTGTATTGTATAAACTTCCCAGAACCTTTTCTCAAAAATAATCAAAACAATTGCAAATTAACCCTGACCCAGACCTTCGGAATATTTAACGACGGCCGCAAAACTTGATCATGATGAATGGGCACGAGTTTGGGCTCGACCTCCCTTTGGCCCTTCTGCTGACGGATTCGGGAGTTCACCATGCACGCCATTAAATGTCCAAGTTCTGAACTTAGCATACTTAATGTTCTAATCCATATTCCTCAAAAGCTGATGTCTTTAATCCAGAATCGATTATTGTTGAGAGATGACTGAATCATGGATTACTTTAACAGAATAAGTTATTCATAATTGAATAAACGTATTTTGGATTATCAATTGACTAATTTAATTGATTAGAGCTTCCTAAATCTGATCTGAAATTAGAACTGATCCTTGTCCAGTTTCTATCAGTTTTTGAGTAACTTGGCCATGACCCTAATCTTCTTTAACTAAGCTAAAGGTTAAAAGTTTCTTTGCTTAGTATTTCACCGCAAGCTGCTCATAAGAGACCTTACAACTGATCAAATTAACTTCTGTGTGTCCACACAGTAGTCGTGAACAAATGTCTGTTTGTCCACACAATGATCGTTGAGAAGTGTCTGTGTGTCTAACTGGTATATGTGACACCCTGACAGCACCATGTTGGACAAGATGACGGGCAGGTCACCTGACTGGGTGTACACGACACTGGGCAGGGTGCAGGGGATCCTGAAATGTAAATAGGTTAACAAGTTAACGAAATCAGAGAATATTAACAACGATAATTACATTGACACTAAAATCGCAGCCACAGCTACAATCAAATAAAGCAACAATAACAATGACAGTGATAACGATAATGAAGTGAAAATGACAACAGAAAAGAAAATAATAATGATAATGGCAATGGTAATGGTAATGGTATAGCAAAAGATAATAGGGACTTTAAGAAGCTAATACGGCTACAGGTCAGACAACGTCTACTGAAAACCAACTTTCTGTTTTTCTCTTTTCTTTCGCTTGCTACCCATTCTTTTGTATTGCATTTTTCACGAAAGAGTGCGAATCGACCGAACTGCAGACCCTGGTTGTAAAACAGAACTGATGACGGAATAGTTTGTGTATTCACGTTTACATTCTTCAGAAACCCCAAATCAATGGTTTTCACGTTGTATCTTCGGACTCGACGGTGACCAGCTGGTCAGTTTGGTGAATGTTCACGTGCAGCGAATTATCTTCGTTAATTAAGCCTTTTGTTTTGTGCCTTCTTCGCAGCCGTAGTCGTATTAGCTTCTTAAACTCTCTAATGAAAATGATAACGATAACGATTAACGGTCGCTGTCGCCAAATGGTCGCCGACCTGCCTTAAAGAGAGAAAAAACCGCAAACAGTCTGCAGAGGGGTATTTGCGAGCGAACACGAATCGTTTGCGTTAATAGGAATACATTTTACCATTTGTTTCAGGCATGTCTCGTTTCTGTCTCCGACGATCGCAAACACGCCGTAAAGATATATTTTTTTCTATCTTTACGGCAGGTCTGCAACCGTTTGGGACGCGACAGCAAGAAATAGGTGACGTAGGAAGTCATCGCAAAGAGTTTGCGAACAATCGCAAGATGTTTGCAGTTTGCCGCAAACAGTTTGTTGATCATCGCAAACATCCCTCCGCAAATCGTTTGCGTCTGTTTGCGACGATTTACGTCTATATGGGAAACAGGCTTTAAACTTACCTTTGGTGGAAGGAACCGGGTAATGATAGTGGAAATGAATCTCTTGTTTTCCTGGTTTTTCTAAGAGAAAAGGAAAGAAAGAAGACGGAGTAATTTGTTCGGAACTGTTGGTTTTCATCTTACAGATCTAATTTGAAAGTTAGATATTTTACAACCTCATTCCCAGGCTCTTTCCTCTCCCGAGAGAAAGACCCTGGTTGGGCCTGGTAACGTGGCACCCAGATTCTGGGTGGTGACTGCGCATGTACGTTTGTTTTGAGGAAAGCAAAGACTTTTCCATTCTAGGCTAGTCTAAATAAGAACAAAAACCAGTCTTAAGAACATCTTCCACATTTGTGTTATTTGTTAGCGTTTAGAAATTGGGTGCCACGTGACCAGGGTCTTTCTCTCGGGAGAAGAGAGAGCCTGGGAACGGGGTTAAATACTTTATCCCGGGATACACTCAAACTTTATTTTCTAGAGAATACATTTAATTGACAAGATAATGAAGCTATGTTGTCCATTATCAAGGTAAAAAAGATTAACGGGTCTTGTTGTCACAATGGCAACCATGCAAATTGCTTTTTCGGTGGTCTCAATTAAAAATGATAAGTCAAACAGATTGAAAAAAATGGTGAACTAACTTGAGATAGATGTCCATATGTTCATTTGTTTAATAAGCGATTGATTTGTATTTTAGTTTTTTTTATTTGCAAAGAAAATAATTTTTGAATATCAACTTTCCAAGAATTGGGCTCATTTGACCACTTATTCTGCTCGGCAAAGAAAATCGTGCGAATACACGTAATTCCAAAATGGCGGCTGCCCGCGATAACCTGGATCGAGTAGCCTGAAAGCGAGGCATCGAGGACCAAGAGTCCCAAGACCTGTGGCAGATCTCTGTTTACTTATGGTAATCACGACGAGCGCGTCATGCCTTAACGTTGCTGTGTACCTTACAGCACAAAGAAGGTTTACGAAGAGGATGGCGTCAAGATTTCTTTCCACAAGGGCCCTCGATGCCTCGTTCTCATGCAACTCGTTCCAGATCATCCCGGGTGGCCGCCATTTTGGAATTATGTGTATGACAGTACTCGAGTTTAATTTTCCACACACATGAAGTGACGTCATAATGTTCGAGCATGCGCATGCTGAACAATTTTTCAAAAATAGTAAAATAATTTATGCCAAAGCACATGAGGTCACAGAAGAAATGAAAATTTGCCAGTATTGGCAGTCTGTCGGCAAATCATAAAGTTCACCCTTAAAATTTGCTGCAGCAACATAAGAAAACATGCCAAAAGTGTTGCTTACACGAAGCTAAGAGGGCAAAAACCGAACATTAGTATTTCAAGAACAGAACAGAACAAGAAAACAAGACAAATCAACTCTTTTGATTCTCGTACCTCAGAGTTTTGCTCAAAATAAGTCATCGGAGTTTCAAAACAACTTTTTCTGCTTTGGAAATATTAACTTGGTTTGTAGAACTCCACAAAGACAGGCTTGAATGAGCATTTTTTTGTCAGACAACATGAACTAAACCGCCGTACCAGTTCTCTTTGTAGAGATATAAGCCTTTTTATCTAGTACCCTTTCCGCCAAAAAATATCTCTTTTTATTTTTTGTTAGTTTAGGTGTACCCAGTTTCTAACCAAGGTTAAGAGGACGTTAATCCCTTGACAAAAGATTCCACATAGATGTGGATTTTGACGATATATCCAGTAAATTTGAAGAATCGCAATTCGGAATTGTAAGAACTGTCTTGATAATGACAAGAAATTTATACGCGCTTTTTCAATTAATATTCAAGAGCGCTTTATGATACAATGAAATAAACTTTTACAATACAAACAAAAGGATTGTCTTTAAAGGGGCTATGTTCTTAGTATATTCATCAATTTTGTTGAAAAATGGCTTTGAAATTAGAAGAAATTATCTAAAATACAACAAAAGTAATGACAAATTTTTTGAGAATCGACTTCAGAAACAAAACATATTTAGTATTTTGGCTAAAACTGATTTATGTTCAAGCCACTGAACAAGAAACTAAATTTGACGAATTATAATAAAGTTCCATCCGCGCCATCCTACACTTAAATTTAATATCGTTTATTCTAATCTATTTGTTGGAACAATTTAGTTAAATGGAACTTCTTATTTGATGAAATTTGACCTTAATTTGCAAAAATGAGATACTTTGGTATGTCGATACTGACTCAGGAATGCGGAAGGAGGAGCGAACGATCATCAAAAGTTCCCGTGTAATTTTATCCTCAGGACAGCCGACAAGTTCCTGTAAGCGGAGCGAAGGGTTTGTTGGCTGATGTCACTTCATTCAGATAGCCAGGAGCAAGCCGCAGTAATTGGCAAAAATTTCCATAAATTTTGAGAGGTTTCTTAGCTAATTTGGAAGGAAAATGTTTAAAAGATTGCTGTTTTTGACAGAAATGTTATTTTATTTTAGTTTATTAGTTAATTTTTGCGAGAACTTTTTACTATTATCAAAGAAGCAGGTCAAATGCATAAGAACTCAGGCGAAATACTTACTTGTTGGTTTACAAGGTGGCTTTGGCTTACAAGATCCTTGCTGCTTGGCGGGATTTACGGTTGGGGGACAGGGTGAGGGAGGGGAGGGAGGAGGAGGACAAGGTGAGGGAGGCGAGGGAGGGGGTGGACAGGGACGTTTTGCCGGGGGAGGAGGGCAGGGAGACGGGCATGGTGATGGTT
>JAOBYE010663295.1:0-16100 GCA_025403585.1 Parazoanthus swiftii
CGTATAACTATAAGTGATATGATTAGGACTAGAGATAGGCAGCTATGGGAGAAGATAATCACTAACAACCATTGCCTAAATAATCTTCTCCCAAATCAAAGAACTCGATGTCTGCGAGAACGTGGTCACAACCTCGTTTTACCTCGTGTAAATACAGAACGTTTTAAGCGCGCTTTTATAAACAGATGCCTTTTTAACTTTTTATAGATAAAACAGTCCTGTATTTATATAGTTTTTCCTACTTAGATTTAGCATTGTAAAGTATTGGTTTCTAATCTAAATCTAATCTAAATGGAATACTACGCAATCTCCCTCCAGGGGATTTGGCATAGGTTTAACTGGAAGACATTTGGAACCTGGACCACCGAATCCCGTCCAATCTCTAGTGAAAACTCATTACCCTGTCGTTTGATTCAATGTACTGGCCCCATCTGAAAACCGATGTGTTGTTAAAGACCTCGAAAGATTAAGAGACAAAATGTTGTTATTCCTTATGACCGACTTAGTAAATGTAACAAAACGTGGCTTTTTTGTGACCGAATGAGCGCGGCTATTTTATTTGTGGCCGGCTGAGTGAGAAGGCGTAGCTATTGTATTAACGTTTAGCCAACAACCCAGAGTATTGTGTATTACGTGACTTTATTTTAATAAACAGTTTATTCTTTTGATTACAGGCGTGACAACAAGACCTCGTCCGACCCCTACTTCCTTGTACACCGGTATGTGGACCTACCTGGAATATGATGATGCTAATAACAATAACAATAATAATAATAATAATAATAATAATAATAATAATAATAATAATAATAATAATAATAATGTTATGATAATAAAAATATCTTTAATGCCATTTAATAAAAGTACATAACAGAAGTTACACCAAACATTAGCAAAAACTTAAAAATACATAAAGCTATGCGCAAAAATTGGAAGAACTTAACAAAATTACATATAGAAAGATTATACTCAAAAATCTGCGCATCATGCAATTAAACAGTTTTAAAACGTTCTGTGGCTACTTTTTAAAAGCTATTGCAACTGTCATGGAAACAGTTTGGAATTTTGGTTTATACCTTTTAGATAGTGCTTGGGTTTATTTTGTTATTTTTTAAATGAGAGTGCATATTGATCAGTTGATGTGACTGAGTATATCTGTCCGCTTGATAAACGCGTGTTAAAAATTTTTGTACCGTGGTGAGTTCAGAGAGACAGCGTTGACCGATAAAGTGTATGTGAGTTGGGAGAGCAACAAGGAGTTTAAATCAGGTTGATTTTTTTAGATAGTTTTATGATCAATTTCTTCGATTATTCAGATATTCGGATACAAGTTTCAAGCGCTTTTTTCTGCCGCCGTCTCTGTCAAAAGTGAAAAACTTATCACTTACAAGTAAATCACCATTTAAATCTGTTATTCTGCTATAATTGAAAAGGATAAGATTGTGCAGTTTTATTCTAAGTGCCTTGCAAACAAATGACTAATTTTAAGGTGGCACGAGAGATTTGCCAAACTTTATGCATCCCACGTCACTGACTGTAAGTACAAAGCACAAAACAGTCCATCACTCAAACGTAAAGGCCGTGTTACATGAGTGTAACAATGTTGCGCTGAAAATCGTTCCCGTGTAACATGTCACCGGAGACGATTTTCTGCGCAACACGGAGCCCGGCAACTTGTTGCGAATTTTTTAATTGGTTTCAAAAACTTGCAACGCAACACAAGTTAACTCGTGTAAGGTTCCGGCCAAGTGGTTTTAGGGGGGTTTTAATCGGGGGTCATTTATAGCCATAAGATTGAGTCTGCTAAAAGAATTAAGTAAATTCAATTTTAAATTATTTTATCAACGTTTGAGAAAAATGACAATATTGTTACGTTCAAATTGATCTAAATGCAATTGGGTTGAACTGTGTTACGTTTGGAAACTCAACACATAATGTAATGAACCAGCATGACTAAGAAACACCTCTTATTAGCCGAGTGCTAGGTCCGTACGGCAAGTTATGGATCGCGAAGCGCGCGGGTCATGAAAATAAGGAAGGAAAAAACGAGGATCCATAACTTACCGTACGGACAGAGCAAACGAGGCTAATAAGATATTTATTACATGGCTTTGTTGATATTTTGAAGCAAGTGAAGCTGTAAATGTCAGCCGCTCCAGAACTAGAGGTCCGTACGGCTACTTACGCATCTAAAATTGACCAATCATAGCACGCGAAATCAGTCAGCCATATAAAAAGCAGTTAATATAGAATTCAAAACGCCACCCACAAAGTATAGTCGTGCCAAAGTACCTATAAATTATCTCTTTAAATATATCGAATTAATAACATTTATGGTTGAAACTAAACGTTAAAATAGATATGTTTTTAAAACAAATGAAGGGCCGGATGACTGTACCTTCGACTCTGGTAACTGTGGATGGACCAATGTAAAAGGAAGTGGTGAATATGAGTGGACTCGACGCCTGGGGGATACACCGAGCTTTTACACAGGACCACAGGCAGACCACACGACCGGAAAACTTGGTAAGGCCTCAGCCAAGGGCACAGGGAGCCCAATTTTATAGAAAAGTTCATGAAAATCGCTGAAAAATGGTTCATAACGGACAAATACTCAAGGCGATAACTCTGAGCGACTTTTGATCGCTCCCAGTTTTTCCATTCGTCGGGCGGCGTGCGCGAGGTCAAGCGACAAAGTTGACCGACGAACGAAGACTGGGAGCGATCAAAAGTCGCTCGAAGTTCTTTCCGTCTACCTTGTGCCAAGGAGAGCAGTAGTCTTTTACTCTATGTACGTGTTGAAGTTTTATCTCTTTGCGACTGAGTGGCCTTGTCCAGGTTACCTACAAATAGTGGCTTCCCCTGACTCAGAAAGCAAATTAGAATCATAGGTTTTATCATTATTGTGGTGTATAACCAACAAAAAAGGTTGTTATTGATATAATGAAGTTTTCTAAACCGTCTACTGTGTCTTGTTTTATCTGTTCATCAGCCTCTCCTTTGAAACATTCACTGCAAACGATTTCTCTGCCAGATAATCATTTGGACTAATGAAATCTGTTTGCAAGTTTGCTAAATAAACTCTCCCGGACCAGTTCGCCACTCGGCCAATCATTAAAATTTAAACATTTTTAATATTTTAAAAGCCATTATCAAACTGATAGTTTTGCCGCGTGGTGAACTGAGCATTAGTCAAATAGAAATCGCTTGCAGCGAACACTCTGAAAAGTGAGGTTGATAAACATAAAAACAAGACACAACAGAGACTTAAGAAACCTAACTATTTACTGAATAGCGTTTTCGCTGGCTCTAAAACCACATTTATCCCAAAACCCGTGGTAGAACTGTATTATTTACTTTTAATTGACAGTTTTAGCTAAAAGCTAGCTAGCTGACGAGAAACATTTTTAAACAGTGGAAGTGTAGAGGAGGATTATACCTAAAAAGTAGTTTAAAATGAACCTTACAAGAGAAAGCATTTGGCTATTTATTCCTTCCCCTACTGAGCGTAACAACCAAAGCAAAGTAAAACGATGTAATACAGAGGTACCTTTACTCTATAGTACACATTCAATCTATCAAAGTTAGTTTTAGGTCTAAGTTTAATGTGAACAGCATTGCTTGATTACTTGAGAATTTTTTTGTTTTGCAGGGTTTTATATGTTCACCGAGGCATCGCCACCAAGCAAAACCGGAGACAAGGCATTTTTGGAGAGCAAATATTTCCCATCTGGGGGAGAGAGGTGCTTTCGGTTCTACTACCACATGTACGGTGGCGATATGGGAACTCTGTCCGTTTTCTACAAACAAAAGTTATCAACAAAAAAGGTGTGATACATTCAATGCGTTATTTTAACTTCTCACTATCTCAGTTGCTTTTAACGTCTTTGGTACAAGAGACCACTAAGAAGGTTGCTAAGCCTGTTGATTTTTCCCCAATACCCGTATGTATGTTAGGCTGCCTCGACACCAGTCCCACACACCATGAAGAAAGGAAATAACGGTTATGTGCTTTGACTTCCGGTTTTCTTCACTAAAACGTTAACTCAAATGCAGATGCTCTGATCTTATTCATGTTTAAACTCAAAAATGTTTTCAACTTTTGACAGAACATCTTCGACAGTGGGGATAATAATAATAATGGCAATAATAATAATAATAATAATAATAATAATAATAATAATAATAATGATAATAATATATAATTTATATAGCGCTTATTATGTCTCTAAGCCCTTTACAATATTTAGCCTGACTGTGTTACATTAATGTTTACAAAAATATCTTTGAAATTACAAAAATGGCAGAAAAAAAATTAAAACAAACGACATATTATTAAATAAAATAAAACTCAGTCAAACTGAACGATTCTAAATAAAAAGGACACTAAACTTCGTTTTAAAAATGTCAATAGAGGTGGAGGAAGCTATAAAACGCGAGAAAGTAAATGAATGCCGTGGCATCGAGGGTAAATTGTTGTTTTAGTCCTAGTTACTATATAGTTTTCGTATTTTACTAAAAAACTAGGCATGTCAAGGAGAGGCCATCAAGTGCACTCCAATCACACGTACCAAGGTCTTTGGAAACTTGTTAGGCCAATGTTAGGTTCTTACCTCAATTGGTCTGAGTAGAGCGCGATAATATATTGTGCTTCTTAGTTGATTCAGATTTTCCCTGAAGGGAGAGGGACACTGCTACAGGCTTCCCCAATTACAGCAGGCCCTTTGTAGGGGAAGAGGTGAAAGTCCACAATTACTCCTATCGACAAGTGTGTGGGTTCTTTTAAGTCCCCCGATAGAACGTCGAGAGACTAAACCAACGGCTTAATGTTCCTGTCCAAGTTCGGTGTTGCGAAAGAAGGCCACCAAAAGTTCAACCCTCAACCAGGCCGGGGTTTGAATCCGGGACCTTCTGGTTGGCAGTCAGAAATCTTGCCAACTGTGCCAACCTCGCTCACACTTCTACTATTTCTGTCAGAATTGACATTGTACATGCATGTACATAAACATAGATATATGGCGGTGTCACCATTAACAGGCACGACCCCATAAAATCAAGTGCTCCTTAGAAGGCCAGACCCCATTTTAATTCTTAGAGGTAACCCCCCGTCATACTCGGCGGATATTTCTGGCCGTATGGTTGCATGGATATAATGTCGGCGAATGGTGAAAATTAATTAGTTGGACAAGCTACTGCGTAATATGATACTCTATAAAAATATAGCCTCTGTGTAACCATCAATATATTGTTATTGTAGGTACTGTGGCACAAGTCTGGAAACCAAAAAGACCAGTGGCATCTTGCAAGTGTCCAGTTGCCGGCCAGCACCACGTCTTATAAGGTTGGCTTCATAAGGTCACACGTTTCTCTTACATTTAATTCCCACCCCGTCGAAGGTGTTTGTTTGTGAGTTAAAAGCCACAAAAGAAGGAAGGACAAATCTCCCCTTTTGTTATCCTTGACATTCCAACATTTCCCGACGATGTTTGTTCTCGATTCCCTTAAGGAACACAATCGTCGCTCATTGACCCCCACCCCCACCCCTCCTTCCCTGCACACACGCGCCCTCGTTAACATACACACGCTTACATCATACGCTCTCTTTCTCTCTCTCTCACACACACACACACACACACACATTCACTCTTGCACACGAACTGAAAGTGCTGGTGTATTTGTCTTGTTGTTGCTTGCTTGAAGCACTATTGCTCGGGCACCGCTGAGCGGGGGGGGGGGGGGGGCTGAGGGGCTTAAAAGGTTAGTGTCTTTAATCAACCCGATTAAAAATTACTCTTTCAACTTTTTGTTGTTCTCAGCTGTCCCTGGTGGCCCTTCGGGGTCCTGACTATGAGTGCGACATGGCAGTTGACGATGTTCACTTCACAGACGGACGCTGCTCAGGAACAAAGCAAAAAAATTTTAACATGGTACGTTTTTGCACATGAAAACAAGGTCAGAAAAGTATTTAAAATAAACAAACAAACCTGTTTCAAAAGTTTCAGGTGATCGGTGTTTGCGTACTAGGAACGTCAGGCTGAACAAGAGCCAGATTGCCTCAAAATGGCCACCATTTCACTCGAGAGTTTCAAATTTTCTTTCCAGTTATTAAGGACAATTTAGCTTCTTTGGCGCTTAAGTGCTGGAGATCGAAAGGTCTTTTAATTGGGGCGGTACTGTATTTAATTGCTTATGACGTGATACGGATTTTGTCAGTTAAAAAAATGCCCGATCCTGCACCTAGTTCTGGTAACTACTTCAACCCAGTGAGCATGTCTTGCTGCAGGAGGAGAAAACATCTCAAAGACAAATATAATAGTGTCAACAAAATTATTGTAGTGGTTAAACGAAGGTGACTGTGACATGTTGGGGGAAAGAAAAGACAATCTTATTAAATGCAATATGTTTTTTAACATAATAGTAACTAAGATAGTTGATCTACTGATTTTTAAATTCGATTGTTCTTTTTGATAGTGCTTAGTTCCTTTGTACAATTTTGGCGGTTATAAATTGACTACAACAAACAAAATACATTGCAGCATTGAACTTGGAGTTAAGTTTAAGTCAGGTTTCAATATAATCTAAATAGCTAGAGTTGGCTTCGATTGCAACGATCCGGGCGATCATTGATTTAATTGATCGTTTCGATTCCCTGAAATAGTGAAAGCAGCAAAAATTCCTGGGTCCGATAAAACTTACAGTGCTTTGTGGGACAAATTTGGTATTGCCTTGCTTCTATAAGATATTTTCCAATTGTTCGCGATTGTCCCAATAGTTCACATAGAACCCATGTGCGATCGACACGATCTTTTAATTGGTTATTTTGCCGATTGTCCCAGTCGCCTCGGCGGAGGATGATTATATGCAAACCAGGCTTTAACGTGCGCATATATAAAGTGCCAAATATGTTTCTATCAGCGTTTCAATAAATGCAAAATTAACTGTAACATGAAAGGCTAAATTTAATTCATAACTTGAAAAGGGGCATAATCCAATTATGGAGATGTCGAAACGTAGGTGTAAATGTGAAAGTAACGGGAAAGTAAAGTCGTCAGCGAATGAGCGTCTTGTCTCCTGATCAATCTGAATACAGAACTCCATTCTTTCACTGTTCAAGTGATTGCTCTTGCTATGAAGCTTTAATAGGTATCTGTTGGTGTGGGTACTGGTTTTGATAAGTTTCTTTTGGTGGTATTGGTGCATTGTCTTGCGTGTCTATCTTCATTATTACATTATTAAGGATATGGACTCGTAATTGGGCAGTTGACCACATCTGTCACTTTGGTAACTTAAGTTTTATTGCTTGACAGGATTGACAGATGAAGACACATATTTTAAAACAGCTAAGACTGTTTATCTAATCGGATTGTCAAATTAAAATAAAGTCTGCTATGGCCCTCAAATTGTCTCGCTTTTGTTTTGTTCAAGAAAGTTGTGATTTCTTATTATTTTAAGAAGGTAGTTGTAGTTTGTTGTGTTTTTTTTGTTTGTTTGTTGAGGTGCATCTGCTGCAGCAGCTTTTCATTCAAAGTAAAGATAGTGTTTGTTTGGAGGCGCTTGCGGTTTTTCTCAAAACCTTCCCTTTAGTTACTCTTCTTGCGCATATATGTTAAATCTGTTACAAGTCATTCCCTTATTATGTAACATCCTATTAAAATGGATTCTATCTTAGAAAACGTTTCATAACTTTAAAATGACGAAGCAAAAACTGAAAACAAATTCTGATTGGCAAAAAAAGAAGCATTAACTTGTCAGATCACAGCTTTTAGGAAGAAAGTTGTGGCACAAAAGAAAACAAATTCTTGCTGCGTAATTTCCAAACACTAAGGGTCAACGATCCAACCTAAAAAACCAACTCAATACTATAAACGACATTTGGTCGAAAACGATTGTGTGTTGTAAACTTTTAATCATTTTACCATGAGTATATTTCTTGAATCAGGTTGTTGTTTTCGGTAACTCAGTTGCGACATTCGACGATGTTTTGAATGTCACGTTTCCTATTAAATGATGATGGAATGTCCAAGCTCTTACATCGATATTTCAAACCTTAGTTGTTGCCTAATAGTAAAGTTTAAAGTCGGTAAAATGTATCAGTACGGAACTAATCATTATAATTGCATGACAATCAGTGTAAACATCGGTATGAATGTAAGTGCCATATAAAACCCAAACTTGCTAATTTTCCATGCATTTTTCAATATTTTTTTCATTTTCGAGGGGGATCGCCCCGGTTTGATGAAATATTTTGACGTTAAAATCTATGCCATGTTTATAGTTCCAAAAGTTTAACCTATATGCAAAGTTTAATTCAAATCGTTGATTTAAATTTTCTTCTCCCTGCATCGGTTTGCATGGTTTCCTCACAGACCCGTTATAAATAGAATATGCTCCCTTCATGGAAGGACACGGGAGCACAGTTTTTGAAATTCAAACTCTACAACCATATGCAGAAAGCGCATAAAACAAAATATGTTAACTTCTAACTTTGTTATCTATATTCATTTATCCTTTTCTATTCTTCAAATTGGCCCTCTCTCACTAAAGCGCCATTAAACGACTTCCACCCGATTTAATGGTGGTACCCCAAAACTTAACTGGGCCTTCAAATTTTCCCCGGCCGGGCCCCACTGGAAATCGGTGTGTGTGACGTTGTCATGCTGTCAATATATTGTCCGCTTGTTTACAAAAAAGCAGGAAGTTCTTGGTCTTTTTAATCTGGTACCCTTAACGTGTTACGGTCAAAAAGGTCAAACTTCCTCTAAGACAATTTTCTTGATTTTAAGAATTGAAGTGCTGTTCTTTCGTTTCAAGTGTACGCAAAAAAGGAGTTGTTCATGATGACTTACCACCCCGGTGGTACTAGCCCTAACAAGACTTCAATTTTCAAGTTCGGTATTAAAATACTGTGGCCGCCATTTGCATATGACATGCAAATATACCGCATGTTAGAGACCCGTGTCACAATCATAATGCTTACATCGAATTTCTTATTAAGCAAAGACCGCGAAGGTATCGTAAAATTGGGAGGGGCTGATTTAGAGGATTGAAGAGACCATTCTCTGTAACCCTTTATAGCTTTAAAAATGTTTAGCAGCTAAAGCTGCCCCTTCCCCCCTCTCCACGCCGTAACACACTGGCTTCGCGTTCCTTTCCTTTACGCGGCTATTTGCATAACATTTGTAATAGTTTACCCACTGTCTATCTAGTTTAGACATCAGACATTCTTTCCGGCCTCAACAATTCTGTTAATTTAGTTTGCTTTAGTATAGGAAATCAAATGGTTTCGAGTGCAACTTGGAATAAAATTGGAGGAGTGAGTTTTCATGACGCTCTTTGAAATCCCACGAGTTAAAATGTATTTCAAATTCACGAGAAAGACTATGTCAGTATATTATTTACTTTTAGTAATATACATTACCAAATTTTTGACGGGAATTGACTTTTTCATGTATATTATCAATGGAATTGAATCTTGCCCAGAGGACAATGCATTAGTTTTATCAATCAAAGTTGCATCTGGGACATGAGTACATAGGTCGGGCATTTGACAACAGCAACAATTTATTCGACCCATTGCAGACAATTTACAGATATATACAATATAAATAAAGAAGGTACTCAAATAAAGATATGGTATAAATATATAAATGAATAAATATATAAATTTGAGCTCAGATCTAGACAAGAACTTTTGTTTAATATTCCCATCCCCTCCCCTCCTGGGGCTATTGTTAACGGTTAGGTATAGCTGTCAAAACTTGTCATAAATACTATCCCTCCGAATTAAGAATAACAGGCATTTCTCAAAAACCTAACTGTTCTTTCGGTAAAACCTACTGAATAAAGCTAAGCTGTTTTAAAAAAAAGAGGGACTAAAAGTTAGTTACATGCTTCTTGCAAATTCATATAGGCCAGCCCATATGGCATTGGAACTTGTTAGCGGGTCCCGGTTCTACCAACAGTCATAGTACTACAGGCTATATCCTCTCTCTCCCGCAGTTCTGTTACTGCAGAAACAAACAAGCCTTTTATTTTAAAATGTATTTTAAAGGTTTTGTATGAATGATTGCATTTTTGAAAAATATTTATGGAATATTTTACAGGGTAAAAGACAACTCTGCGCAGACAGCCGCTATAAACTTTTATGGTGAATGATATGCAGAGAAAAGAGAGCAGGCAGCGACAGAAAAAGAAATTTTGTAGCTCATATAATGTACAAAGTTACACTTTCAAGCTAGGTAATCCTCACTAATTGCAACGATAAATTGTTTAATGATTATACATTATTCCACACAAGAACTGGCGAAACATTTATTTACAAGGCAAAATAGACAGTGACAGGCATTTTTACTGAACATGACTCATAAATGTCTTCAGCAAAACACCAGTTTTTGTGTCCTTGAGGCTTGAATAGAAAAGCAATGACACAAGGCAGTTTTGAGGAAAGAGTTAACATTTTGACTAAAACAAATGTTGTCCAACTAAATAGACACAGCTTTATATACAACTACAAGAAAGAATACCGATGTGTTTCGTTGAGTCTAATATCAAAATTTCATTTGGACTCTTGCATATTTTTACTGGGCATTAAATTTAATTGATACAGTTTATTAGAATTGTTGTTCCGCTTCGGTATTGAGTTCTTCCGCTGTAGGTAGTTTGTTTGCTTACAACTAACTCGAATATACCGGTACGGCTGTGCCTCATTAATTTTTTTTAGTTCACTTAATGCACACACTAAGTGAATCAGTTCACTTTGCCGAGACTCCATTTCAACGGAGGTTGTCTACGGCCGTATCAAGCACAGAACGAATAAGGTAAGACTTGAAAGCATTGGTTCAACAATTTTTGTTAAACACACTGTATGTCTACTAGGACGAGCCCAACATCTCAATTTTGTGGCTCAATATGCGCTTTTTAATTTGTACATAATTGTCCTAAACACGACATATCGCCGGAACCAGTGACCAGTCTACGCCTACGTGTCGATCAGTGCACATAAAAGGCCTTTTATAAGAAGTCTGTTATGGGGTTGAGGCCGGAATGTTTCCATATTTCTTCTTGGATTTCAGCCCCAAATCTTCGTTCTTAAAAATGTTCTTGAACTTTATTTTCGAAAATATTGTGTCTGTATACATTAAAAGGCTTCCCTGAACATCTGAGCCTGATCATGCATGTACCCAAATGCATAGCTATTGCCTATTAGCAAAACCCAACAGTGAAACTGTACGGTTATCTCGCCGAGATTTAGTATCGGTTCTCTGGACAAGCTTAGCTTTCTGTGTTAATTAAACACTATAAACAAAATAGAAACAAGCGAATCGGTGATCATAAAGCAAAACAGTATTAATCTGATCACCACTAAATGTCATTTTGGGTTCCTACAAGTCTTTTTTGAAAAGACCATATAAAAAATTCCGGTTCTTCATCAGCGCTCGTATTACAAAATTGCTGCCGCGTTTATTTTATTTTCTTCTTTCCAAAATGTAAAAGCTTTTTCTCCTACGCTCTTTCGATAAGAGCCCGTCCGAGCCAAATGACTGCTGATCGGATTTTGATTGCATTTTCCGCAAAGTGTTTGTAACAGTTGTATATTTTGAAAATAAATCGAAAAACACTCACTTCGCATACTTGTTAACGTTACGGTGTTGATGATTAATTTTTTTTTTACTTTTGGAAAGAGTTTTGATGGAAACCGGGAAACTTTTTGTTAAAAACGAAATCAAGATTCAGCTGAATCTTCCCAAATATTGAGAACAACTTGAGAACAACCTCACACCTTTTGCTATATTTTTTAGACTGAAATTGCCAAAAAAGCTCTGGTGCTTGTTTCTTAGGTGTAGTTACGAATCCGTTCTATGGATATATAATCCTACGACAAACTAAAAGTGTTCAAACTTAAAAACACTTCACCTATAGTCAGATAACATATAAAAGCATTTGAAGATTTTAGAAAACCTTCTCCCCCTTCCCCCTGAAAAAATTGCAGAAAGTAGAGCAAAACCCTGACTTCGGGTTTACTGAAGTAAGAGTTAAAACCATCTTTTCAAGTAATAATGAAACGTAAGAAAAATATGCAGAATCGCTGGTTTATGAAATTAGTCGTGCTACTTTACATTCTTCCTACCTAAAAACACCAGGACTACAAGTTTAACAACTATGATGATTGGAAATCAGCACAGTGCCAGCACAACAAATTAAAATTAGTTTTCTCTCAATTGATCGATTGAAAAACTACGGATCACGGTTCAAATAATTTTCCGCATACTCCTGACTACAATTTTTCAATTTTTGTTGTATTGCGTTGCCAGTTCAGTACTGATAACGGATTTTGTGAAAACCTGCAAACGCTAAAAAGGCGTGAGTTCTTGATGACTTTGAAGTCATCAAATGATTTTCAAACAATCAAGTTCCAAATGTTGTTTGATTTCATACTAAACCCAATTTCTCTCAACAAAATACTGATATCTGCTAAGGCTGCCTAAAAATGAATTTTAACTGAACTGAATTTTTCTGCTTGAATAACGAGTAAAAGTTCTAAAAGCCCGTCTTATGTTTCAGACTATCATTAATTAGAATCGTTTAACTTGCTATGTTGTATGTTGTGTATTAAACAACTTTTGAAACAGTATGCGTGTTACAGTATTAAAAAACAATTTGGGCTTCAAAACTTCATTTAAGATATTATTATTCAACAGTGCACTAATCGCAAGATGAAAGTCCAAGTGATATCCCTGTTGGTGCTGGTTGTCGTGTTGACAGGTAAATAATAAATAGTTACTACATCAGAGCTAGAAGCTGTTTGATTCTATCTTGCTACAAACACATTAAAAGTTAAATCCCGACACTTGTTTTTTTACCGTCGAACCATGCCTTTTACTACTGGAGTTTGGCGCGCAGTCGCGAAACAGAAAGTTGATGGGACAAGATGAGAAATGAGAAGAGAAGTCTCTCTTATGGGGGACTGTTTTGCGAACTGGCAGGAATATGGATGGAACATAAAATTATTTCCACTGATTTAGCGGCCAAACAGTTCTTGTTAAAATGAGCGGGCTATGCACAATTTCCCTCAGATCAACATAATTTTGTAAACAATGGATGAATCTTCTAATCGTTCCTTGCAATTTCAATACATCGTGCACTTAATTGGCAATAACATTAACATTGTTACATTTGTATAACAACAATCTCTCTCTGACAAGTTAATATCAAAATCGGCCCTTCTAACATTTTATAGCAAATACTTAGTAAATAGATTTCAGCAAGCAACAGTTGCAATACTAAAGGCTGAAATCGCTAAAAACTGTTATGGTTTGACTATGCACTGATAGTTTAATATTATTGTATGCCGCAGAATGATGTTTAAATTTCGCTTGAATCAATACTTCACATAACTCTTTTAGCATTGTGTTCTGCCTAGGTAACTCACGGTGTGATATATATGGTGTAGTCCTGACAGCTTACGGATTATTAAACAAATGTATAACTATAGAGTATTTTCACTTGCTGTCATAACTGCCAAAATAAGGAAACCAGAGCAATAGTGTTGAAATTTATTCTTTTGTTAATAGTTCATACATTAACATATCCATCATGCTCTTTATCAGGAGTAATGTTTGAATAACTGAGAATTTCAAGAGTGAAAATGCTACGCTACATACTTTTCAATGCACTAAACTAAGATATTTTAGACTTCAAGTTATAGTGGAAGTAATGACAAGATTTGACAAGTTTTCATACAACGGGTGAGCCTTGAAACATTATTTTCCTGATCATTGATGGGGCACGAAACGTTTGAAAGGCCACCAATTGCCATATTCCTTTAACAAACATTCATGTCAGTGGCGTAGCCAGCCCGTAGGCCTGCAGGCCCGGGCCTTCAAATTATTTTGACAAGGGCAAAAAAAGAATTGAAAAAGTGTTTTAATTATATTGAATAAAGAGAAGAAAGGGAAGAGATTTTTAAAAGTACCAGTTTTAATTGTCATTTTGCAACGAATGCTGCGTGGTTAATACTCGTTGTGGATGATAGAATTCGCCCTAAACCACTGATGTCGATGTTACAAACGATTGGAGAGAAGACTGAGCTTGTCGCTCATGGGCCTACAAAAATTTCAGATCCTGGCTACGCCACTGCATGTTTAACCTATCCCTAAATCTTTCTCAAAAATGTCGCCCTGAAGAGTTTAGAAGATAATGCTACAAAAGTGGAAAATTATAGATAAGCAGCAAATTGTGAAATACTTTCATTATAACAAATTTCTTGTAAGTTTTCTGTACAAGTAAAGTCATACGAAACATGAAAATGCTTGAGTTGTTCAGTTATTCGAATCCACTTCTAAAGACACATTAAAAAGCAAAAGATTTCATTAAAGATTGCAAAGCACAGCGAGGACAAACTGGTCTCAGGTTAATTCAGAACACTGTGCAAATCAAAATTTAGCCCAACTTTTCTTAAATAACTTTTTGACATTTTATGGTTCTCAAAAAAATTTGATGTTTTATTTTGTTAAATAAAGAACAACAAACTGAACGATCGTTTGCGAGTCGTCAGAGAACATTCAGTTATTGTTTGCAGTTCACTGTGAAACGTCATGCGGCGAGTGTTGGTTGTCGCAATGAAAATTGCTGTGTTGCATCATAAAGTTAATGAACTGAGTACTGAGTACTTCCGTGGTTTGTTGTAAAGAGTTAAAAAGACCCGCAGCTTTCAAATGTTCATTTCTTAAGGCCTGTTTACATGGGAAATATACAGCCCTACTAAAAGGATTACCCTAGGACTAGGGTTGCCACCGTGTTCCATTGTTTTTCCCCTGGTGCGTTTATGCAGGGTAGCTAGTTACCCTAGTACTGGGACTATAGTTTTTGAACTTGTAGGTGTCAAATCACCCTGCTCGGGACACTAAGAACCGAAATTTGCAGCCGATACGTGCCATATTATCAGTCCACAATATTGGAATACAGCAACTGGAGGGGCATAAGCGATAAAAACATTAAACTTGTCGCCGAAACATGCTGTCGATTTAGCCGCCGACTTAACTTAAGTTTAATACTAGGAGTGATCAAAGATTAACTATGTGCGTTCGAAAAGGTTGCTTTGGAAAGCACATTTCCATTTAAAAAGTTAATTTTAATGGATAGAGGAAGACGGGGGTGGGTACTCGGCTGGAGCTTAACACTTGAATAACAGATATTGTTTTTCAAACTAGTAGTACTTTTAATATTATGCTGCCATTGAATGTCCCATTCATTTAATATCGAAATAGATCTGGTATTACAGTAGTTAACAATTTTTGTTCTGGAGTTTTTGACAGGCTTTTACTTTCAGATTCTAAAGGAAATAGCGGGCAACTTTAGGGCACATATTTCTTTTTAACTTGTTTCCTTTTGGCACAACAGTGTTTCACACACATGCGGCAAGATGCCGACGCAGGAACTACAACCCTCACAGCCAAGTTTGCTGCTCGGGAAGAATTCTCTCGAAGTCAAGGTACAACAAAAACCGCTGCTGTGGACGGACCAACTACAGCCCTCGCCGCCAAGTTTGCTGTTCGGGTAGAGTTCTCTCGAAGTCAAGGTACAACAAATACCGCTGCTGTGGACGGACCAACTACAACCCTTTTCGCCAAGTTTGCTGTCGGGGAAGAGTTCTCTCGAAGTCAAGGTACAACAAATACCGCTGCTGTGGACGGAACAACTACAGCCCTCGCCACCATGTTTGCTGTTGGGGAAGAGTTCTCTGGAAGTCAAGGTACAACAAGCACCGCTGTTGTGGACGGACCAACTACAACCCTTTCCGCCAAGTTTGCTGTTCGGGTAGAGTTCTCTCGAAGTCAAGGTACAACAAATTCCGCTGCTGTGGACGGACCAACTACAACCCTTTCCGCCAAGTTTGCTGTCGGGGAAGAGTTCTCTCGAAGTCACGGTACAACAAAAACCGCTGCTGTGGACGGACCAACTACAGCCCTCGCCACCAAGTTTGCTGCTGGGGAAGAGTTCTCTCGAAATCAAGGTACAACAAAAACCGCTGCTGTGGACGGACCAACTACAGCCCTCGCCGCCAAGTTTGCTGTTCGGGTAGAGTTCTCTCGAAGTCAAGG
>JAOBYE010663295.1:16556-26570 GCA_025403585.1 Parazoanthus swiftii
TACAACCCTCACCGCCAAGTTTGCTGTTGGGGAAGAGTTCTCTCGAAGTCAAGGTACAACAAATACCGCTGCTGTGGACGGACCAACTACAACCCTCACCGCCAAGTTTGCTGTTGGGGAAGAGTTCTCTCGAAGTCAAGGTACAACAAATACCGCTGCTGTGGTCGGACCAACTACAACCCTGGCCGTAATAGATGTTGCAGAGGTCGCGTTAAGTCGAGGTATTCCAGCTGTCGCTAACCGCGAAGGACGTTAAATATTCAACACAGCAGTAAATGTTGATTAGAAGTCTCAAACATTTTTCAGGATAATGTTTGAACAAAGTAAAGTAAATTCAAAGTTAAGGTGGTTTAAAGAGTAAAAAGGAATACTTAGATGGCTAACTCATAGTTTTGTTATTGGGAAACTGATTGTGTTGAACGGAAATGACAAAAATAAATGGTGTTGGTTTGAGGTTCGCATTGGTAATACTTGTTTGTTTGACAGTTCAAATGTAATTTCACAAATGTAAGTAAAGTCCCTAACATAAACAGTAGAAACTGAGTCAGCAATACTGACACCCGGGTATAAATTCTATTTATTATATACCAAACACTAGGCAATCTGGCAATCTGGTTGGCCCTCTTCTCGAGGTCTAAATCCTATATCCTGTAGTCTGTCCAAATATGGAAACTGACAATCTTACTACGGAAAATTTTCCCTCGAAATGGCCTAAAACTCGAGTCGCTAGAAAATAAAGTTCGAGATATTTTTATCCAGCTATCTAAAAGCTCATATCCAACGGGCGTTTGTGGAATAATTCCACACCTACAAAAAATACTGGCCTCTGACTGGCTGGTTTACAGTGTATTTTTCTTTATTCCGTGCAACTAAATCCTTAATACCTACATGTGCAATTAAAACCTTAATTGGCACGGTCATCCGGGAACCTTTCTTTACATAAGCGATGAAATCTATGAAAATGAAAACCTGTTTTAAAAGTACCCCGCCGAAAACTTGCCGCACGTCGTTGGGAGTTCGACGTGCGCCACTGCACTGAATCGACTTTTCGTTCATGTTGTTCCTGTACGTAAAATTTCAGGTGCTTGATGAGAAAGTCCTTTCTTAAAGAATGAAGAAGCTTAAACCAAGAACTCGATTAACAGCTTTATATCCATTAAGGAGTTATTTTAAAAATCAACACGAAAACAAAAGCTTCGCACTTGTGGTATCACCATAATTTTCATAAAATGCGCGACTGCAATTTTTGATTAATTCTTCGAGAACTAAGATGCTGTTTCCTATACAAATAACGTTTCGATCATTTGGTCTTCATCAGACTGAAATTTGTGTGCATGTATGACGAACGCTTAGGCGCGAAACTCAGAGTTACAGAGAATCGATGTGTCATCTTTAACTTTACAACTTATGTGTGCTTATATTCTTACCATTATCATCACGTCGCACACATTATGTTTAGCAACACCTTACCAAACGTCACTTATAGATCCCGACAAATATCTTTTGGGCAACACTGTAGCAGTTATTATGCATTCCCTTGATACTGCTGCGTGCAGTGTTGCAGAAGCTGAATCCGGTTCTATTCATGCGGTGTTCCGCGCGACTGTTTTAGAGGCTTACACACGGTGTGTTGAGGCCTCAACACATAAACAGCACACTATACGCGCGTGCAACACAGCAGACTACGCGACACAACCGTTCAAGCATCGCGTGAGGTATCCTGTAAAATAGTGCTTCGTGTAACCGTATGGCAAGACTCTCAAAATCTTAACGCACAGTACAGCACAGCACAACATGTACAGTAAAACACTACTCTACACTTCATCACACTACACTACACAACACAACACAACACGACACGATACAACACAACACAATACAACACAACACGACACGACACGACACGACACAAAACAACACAACACTACACCACACTGCCACCCTATACCACAAAGCACAACACAACACAATGCAATACGGACCAATACAGAACAACACATTTGAACAATTAAGAACGCAAGGCTTGCTGCAGATAGTCAGAAAATTGGCGGTTGTTGCTCTGTGAGCTACACTATCAATCGCGGATTTTCTGATTTATCCTCTGACGAAACAGTCTTCACTGATGAAGTAGTTCCCGCATACCAGACAGCGCTGGAATACTGCCTTTCAAAGGAAATGTGTGTCACAGATGAGGGATCCGAAACTCACGTAGGCGGACTAACGGACACACCTTTCAAGACGTGGTTCAGTTTCAATCACAAGCAGTCACTCAAAAACTATTCTTACAAAACCAGACAGAACTAAGTAAGCATATTTGGAAGGAAAAATACGGAAACAAACCTTAAAACATTTCGTGGAAGATCTCGGAAAGGACCCGGGTCGAATAAAGCTAAAAGATGTGAACAGCATGCACAGTGGCAAAATACTGTATAATTCGTCATAAAGACGTGGCTAGCTTAAACCAAAAACCAGAGCTAGGAAACAGTTGTAGGCACGCAACAAAGTTCTTGTTAAAGAGCTTACGATCTTAACACAGACATTAGGGGGCCCGGTTGTTCAAAGCCCGATTATTATTAATCCTGGGTTACCTCATAATAAACCTATAGAGTTAACCCAGGATTAGCGCTAATCGGGCTTTGAACAACTGGGCCCAGTTGGTCCGCCTTGTTAGTAATCCCAGTCTCAGGACTGTACTAAACCTATGTCATACTATTTGCATTACGCATATAACAGCTCACTCTTTTGAGCACTCTGGTATACAGAAGTTCAATTCTGAGCTCCACTAAATGAGTCCTCAAAAGACTAAACAGTATACTGTCTGCAGATTGAGTTTATATATAGTCAAGCCAATATTTAGTATGTCATTCAAATCGCTTATCACAAGCGATTGGCAAAGAAAAACCTTCTCTTGCAATTAGTTTGAGGTTAGATTACAGAATGACTGGATTAGTATACATATTCTGCATGGAATTAGTAACCATGTTTTTTTAAAACTTCCTGAGTTTTTATACAGACCGGATCTATAACAGTATTGAGCACTTTTGCATGGGATTACCGCTTTAATCCTCGTTTCATATATATATGTATATACAAAAATAATGTGAAGCTTCCAAACCAACGTCAGACTACATAAATATGCTTCTGCAAAAAAAAAGGTCCCTATTAAAATGTAGTGAGTGCCGTACAATATAACAAATATTCGTGACTATATTTTTCTTTTTAAAGTTAAAACTATCAGTTTGACAATATATAATGGCGCGCCTCCCTTTTTCAATTTCTAGTACACATTTGAGTGTGTTTGAAAGTAAATCTTTGTTTTCACTGAGTTTTTATTTTTCATTGATTATTCATTTTAATATTTGAAGTTAACGAAAAACAAACTGACCAACCAGCAAAAGAGGTTATTTTTGTAGTTGTTGAATATCTTTGTCTGACAAAACTCGTGATGTATTTTAACCTTTTTAACTAGAACATAATGAGCATCACTTATTTAAAAAAGAAGATAATTCTGTACTTGAGATATGAAAAAACAAAAGTACGTTGCTTGAGAGATGTGCGACTTGGCATTCCATGTATCTGGTTGCAGCGACGTTCGTAGTTTGTTATTCTTTTACGTCTTAACGCTTGTTTTTTTTTAATAATTAATAGCTTTACTGTAGGCGGAAAAAAGTTCAATTAAAGTAAATATCATTTATTTTGAAAATAATGTGGGAATTGGTGTAGAATTTCGAATAACGACGTTTCGTCTGGCCTTTTTTTACTTCTAGACTTCATTTTAATTGAAATATTTGGAATACAAGTAAAAAAAACCCCATAATCTTTGGCCGGCCTTTGTCAATTTGGAATAAAGATAAGCACGAATTTCGAAGAATAAAGCTGCCAGTTTAGAGCTTGTGTGCAAATGAATATTTCCTAATAAAATACCAAAATTGAAAACTTTGTTTTAGTTTCTATACGAGACCCAGCTGAATGGGCTTTATTATACTGTTTTCTTCTTCAGCTAAAGTACTAAACATTTATTTGGTCCTAATTAAAGTTTGATTAAACAAAAATATATTTATCTGAGACCAATTTCAATTATTTCTGTTCAGCGCCAGCTGTTCTGACAAAAATGGCATTAAGACATTGCGAATTAATTACCCCATACTGACAAGTCGACATGTTTGCAAGTAAAGGCAATTTTAGCGATATTGCAATACTCAGATAAAATTGTTACAGCACAGTTATTTTAAAACTTATTATTTTAAGTTAAAGACTATTTCTAAAGAAAGAATTAGTTGTAGCTCTTAAATTTTTAATGGGTGCGTTATATCCCACCACGAGCCTGCGTGAGAAGTCTAAAAGGTGGCTTCGATTAGCATATTTTAGAACTGTTGATAACCTAAAATCTCGGTCAAATTCCATAGAAAGAGAGATCGTTTAGCATGAATGTCAAGCCTGGCGGCATTCGCAAAAGTGTATGCTTTATTGAAACAACAGGTGACCATTGATCATGCAAAGAAAACATTGTAAAACTTCAAGTTGAGCTTCATTTAACAGGATATCAAGTTTCCTAGATGCAAATTTTCACTCTACACGGCAGCTGAAAGGAAACGTTTTAGTAAAGATAACTATTTTAATGAACCACTTGGAAACCGACGGTTGGGTTCATTATAATTCGTCGGAAGCATATATGAGGCATTACTGCTTGTGTCAGTTCTTTTTCGTTTTTTTCTAAGAGCTAATAGCAGTTCTGAACAATTGAAAAAGTACTTTCTACTCGACGAAAATTGACCTTCGTTTAAACACAAGTTCAGTTGTTCTACAAAGTTCTGCAGAAGATGAACGGAAACAGGTCGAATTTTTCGCTCCGCTTTTCGGATTCGACCCAAGTAATTCAAAGTGCAAAGTCTAATAATCAAGTGATAACAGAATCTTTTTTTTTGTTGACTTTGAACATCTTCGCCCTTCTCGGGAACTTATTCATTTTTCTGGCGATTTACAGAAACCCGAAACTTCAAACAGTAACCAACGTTTTCGTTATCAACCTGTCAATAAGCGATATTCTGATGTCGCTTCTTGTTCTTCCTCTCAGCTGCGGCGCGTCCATCGAGAACCACTGGATCTTTGGCTCCATCGGCTGTACTTTGTTTGACCTGTCGGGTTTCGTCTTGGCTGGTGTCTCGCTACAAACGTTGACAATGATAGCTATCAACCGTTATTTACGAGTTTGCAAAGAGATGCTGTATCGTAAGGTGTCTTCACGAAGGAGCGTGATCTTCGCCAGCGTTTGTTCTTGGTTGATTACAATCACTTTCGTTGTCATTGGGTTTCCGTTGTCTGGAGTTGAATTTATTGAAGTGGAAGGCAACCCAGCCATTTGCGTGATACGTTGCAGAAACGAAATTGCTTTACCATATGCAATAACAGTTTTAGCTATATATCTTGTACCTTGCATCTCAGTTATACCTTATTGTTACTTTGAGGTATTTCGTGAGATACAACACCACAATAAAACAGTGGCGAGTTCCAGAGCTGCGTTTTGTAAGAGAGGATCGCCTCACGGAGTTAAAGAAGCGAAACTCACAAAACTGTTTGTTGCTGTGTTACTCGGATTTTGCACTTGTTGGTTCCCATCTTTTGTTTGCACGACTCTTTATCTGTTTGACGCCATTGACAAAGAGTCTCTACTGTATAGCAACATTTACTGGACCTTTCCCTTCTTTGCAAGCAGTTGTGTCAATCCTCTTATTTACATTGTAATGAGCAAACCTTTCGGTGATGAACTAAAGAGGATTCTACGGTCTTGTAACAGGAAAACAACAAGAGAAGATAACGCAGCAAATCGAGCTACGCAGGAAACAAGAAATACGTATAAAGCTTCGACTCAGCTCTGAAAATCGTCAGAAATATTTGCTGACGGGGCAATAGCACGAAAGAGTGGGGATTACGAATGATGAAACATTTGTTGGTTTCTTGGTGTGGTTTGGTAATGAGATGATAAAAAAATCTTACCACACTAAGAGCAGGAAAGGTTCATTAGTTAAAATGCTTACAGTTACGTTATGTTTATTCAACTGAACGATGTATATTTTCGGTAAGGAATAAATAAAAACTGGCGGAATTTGCAGGAGCAAATAAACACGTATTTACATTACATTTTATCCAGTATGAAAAGTATCTAGCAATTTGCTAGTTGCATTTGACGAAGTAAAATGGATCCGTTTTACCTATATTGCACTCGTATAACATCTGGAAATGTTGTATATATTCTATGTTATTAAAACAAGCTTCGTTCCGGCCTCTCTTATAGATGTTTCTGAGCTCAACTACAATGTTTTTATGTAAAGGTTATTTGTTTCGATTAGCAACCTTAACCTTTTTTCAGTAATAGATGCAAAATAAAGCAATAAGAATCTATTTAACAACAACAACAATTAACAACATTTTCTTTATTACCTTGATTGCAGTATAATATAAATCGGTTTCCTATAAAACGGATAAAACGGAAGAATATGAGTGCTGCGCAATGTAGAGTAGCAACAAAAAGTAGAAAGTCATCTTGCATTACAAAACATATGAGATGAAATTTCAGACAGACTCCCAGAAAAAAACTGCTCAAGCAATAAAGTATTCATCTTTTCGCTGCTGCAAATTTACTGCCAATTAATCCTGGAATACAGGAACCGACAATTTATCCTATGTTGGTCAGTGCCAGGCAAAGGAAACAATAAATAAATTGTTTACAACCTCATCTGTAGTAAGCTTTCACTAAACGAAGATTTTAGTTCGTTCTTTAAAGTGTTCGACATACTTGGTAACCTTACTATTACACGACCAAGTAATAAACGCGTTTAAAACTGCAAGATACGGTGGTATTGCAAGGTATTTCCTGAGATACAGCACAAAAACAAATATGTTTCGTGTATACAAGGCAAGCCCGTAGCCAGGATTTTGTTGGGGGGTGCAAATTTCGTAAACCTGGACACTTTAAAGCGAAATTTATGGGACAAACACACTTATGGCCGTGTTTTTTAGTCGTTACGATTTACAGTAGTGCCAATTGTTACGATAAACCTATTCGGCTTTCTTCATGGCCTTATTAAATCTCCAAATGCGGACCTTTTGGGTCCGTGGGGGGGGGGGTGCGTACGCACCCCGCGCACTCCCCCCCTGCCTACGGGCCTGCGAGGGCTGCGCCTAATGGTGTCATGCAGGCTAATCTTACAAAACTATTGTGATACTGCAGTATTGCATGCATGTATAACTTTTTATCTGTTCCACCTTCAAGATGGCGTCTCTAGAAGGCATGTACAATATGAACATGTATTAAACCATTCCCTTCTTTTAAACAGTTGTATCCATTTTTCCGAATGCATGATATTTAGCAACTGAGCTATTCACTGATGAACTGAAGAAGGTAATTGCTTGTAACATGCAAGAAAAAGACGTACTTTTGCAAAAAAGTGGTTCGACTGCTTTTTAATATGATCAGAGAATGTTTATTGATTGAAATATCACACAAAATTCACTGCGAAGCTTATTTCATTGTGATAAGTGAACTAAATCTGGGTTATGTATTAAATTTCTCAGTTATAACTTATCTGGTAAACTTCCAAGCATCTGCAATGCATTAATTTAAAGAAAATGGATCCACTGTATCTTACAATTCTTTCTAACTAAATTTAAGGCAATGGAAACAATAACTTTTCAGTTCTTTAATTTATAACTGCAGCTTAGCTTAGCTATGACAACTGTCAACTCGTGAATTCAAGTCTGTAAATTATTATTTGCACGTCCAGTTTTACTAGCGGATAAAGAAACCGTGAAACATAGATCTGGCAAATTTCTTCAAACAATTTCTGTTTCAGGTGGCACAAAAACCATTCTATAGGTTTCTTTTTAACTTTAACGTTCCTTAATAATATGCAAACCATCTGATGAATCAACCAACTAAATTTCGTGTAGAATGCAGTCGAATTCTTCCGGAAATATCTGGTGTATTTAAGACCCTGTCAATTTGCCATGGGAAAAATTATTCCGGTGGGAATACAAAGGTTGATAACCTGAAATGATGCTCTAACAGCAACTAACAAAATTTTCCACAAATCCTTCATGAATAAACGAGAAAACTTTTCGTACAATTAAAAGGCAAAGCAAAATGGAATCATGTAAGAGTCACCTAATGACATCCTCCGGTGAAAAGACCTTACACATCATATATATTTAATAACATGAAGCGCTTTTGAATTTAATATTAGCCTATGCAATTTTTAGATATATTATATATCATTATTGTACATGGAGCATATATTGCCTGGAAAGTAGTTTTTCATGCTTTAAGGACTCCATGAAACGATGAGATTAAGAAAGAATGGAAAAGTAAATTTGGAAAGCACCCGTTTAGGATCGTTTTCTGTTTCTCAAACCCATTATATTATTGATCTTTGGAACACAGGAAACCATTTCCAAGAGTCAGGTGGTGATTGCCAACAAAGATTTGGTTAGATAACTGACGTTACTGTTACATTAATATTGCATTAACATGCACTTCTTGTCGATTATTAAGAAATCGACTGAATTGAATTTTGTTTCTCATAGTACTTATCAGTTCCTAACAACCCATCTAGCTAACTAATCACTCGCGATTTAGGAAAAACTTTGAATTAAATTTCCAAATTAATAGGAATACGTCAAACTCGATTGTTATAAAGTTGTTTTGAATACTCCAAGGAAGCCGAGTTCGTGAATCGAAACTGTCAACCTAAACCCTGAGTTAGCATGAATACCTTTTCGAACAAACAGTTCCTGGAGTTCTCGGACAAAATGTCCGTTTTAGTTGAAATTGTGGGCATAGCGGTATATTCACAAACACCCACATTACTTCTGGAAACAAAAGGGGCAAGCGGATGTATTGCCAAAAATGATAGTCACTTTGTCTGTGTAAATTTCGGGCATATTCAAATTTCTGCAATTCAAGATAGGTGCGATGAACTAAAGTCTGGGTTGATCTTGGCACTAGCTTGTAGCTAGTCATCAAACCAGTAATTGTGTAAGTTCAAAACTAAGCCGGACACTTAACTGGCATGTTTGCAATTTTGCAGTACAGCTTTGGTTATCTTGAAATTTATCTACGAGCCAAAATATATGTACTTTTCTCTCGTTACAATTTCTTCTTTGTTGATTCAAAGCAGTATTTCATCATTGTCAAAAGTACTGCGTTATTGGCCTTTGGACTAATTGTGTTAAACTCCGTCAACACTTAATAGGATTTATACTATTTGTACCACACAACATTTTGGAGCAGTTATTTTCATAGGCTTTTAGACTGAACAGGCTAGGTAAGCCAGAGCTATTACTTCATTTCATATGATTGGTCGGTACGTACAAGAACAAGCGACAACAAATACAATAATACAAACTATGAGAGATTTGGGTAATGTTAGGAGTTGTAAATAAATGAAAGTATTTAGAAGAGGACAATTATTGGTAAAACTGGAAATCGTATGCTGGTTTGGTACAATATAAAAGGTTTTATTTTAATCTGGTTTTGAATGTCCCGATGGATACCGGCATATTTAAAATCCGCATCCAGTGAATTCCTTACTTTAGCTTCAGTGTGTTTTATATAAAAAGCTAAATCCTTTCCCGAGCCAAGTGGCTCATAAGTTCGGCTTTTATCTCCGGTTTCCGTAGTCGGTTAAGTGGATGAGAGTCTGTGACTTCCCCTGGACAGGACACTAATCCATCGCAGGTTAGCCCCCAGCAGAAGCTGGTACTCATTTATACAGCTGAGTAGACTGGAGCAAGTCGAGCAAAGTGCCTTGTTCAAGGACGCAACACAGTGGTCAGGCCGGGGTTCGAACTCACGACCTTATGGTTTTCAGTCAAATTTAATGTGTAGTTGTGACTTGTGTCAGTTTGCGTGACAGTTCATCTTGACCGTTCACAAAGGAAAATAAGCAAGAAGTCATATTGAATGTGTGGTTGTGACTTGTGTCAGTTTGCGTGACAGTTCGTCTTGACCGTTCACAA
>JAOBYE010663296.1:0-11788 GCA_025403585.1 Parazoanthus swiftii
AAAAAATGTTAAATAAATAAAAATAAATAAACAAAAATAACCGTGACTGCCCCGTAACTGCCGTGGACTGGTAATGATTATGTGCCACATATCGCTGGAAATTTTCGGTTTCGAGTGTCATACCTGTACAGTGTTATTTGACCCGCAAAGAAAGCCCTGTCAGTAGGGCTAGCCCCAGTACAAGCTTTTACGCGCGTAAACAAACAAGAATATAGCTCTGGCACTGGGGTAATTAACCCTAACAGCTTGCCGCCGGCTAGGGTTGCTAGGCTCCATGATATGTCAACGTACCGGGAAAACAATGAACAAGGGTAACCCTTCCAGTAGGGCTGTCTTTTCCCATGTAAACAGGCCCTAAGACTACAGTCATTCGATGCGCTGCAGTTTTTCTTTAAATGTATATGTAAATGAATACAATCTGTTTCATTAAACCAAACCAAATGCGAGAGATAAAAGCATGTTACCGTGGGTTTTGTTTGAATATTGATTTGTTACGTCCATTTAACATATCACGATTGAGCCAGGTATTAGTCCTGTCCTGTGGTTTAACCTCAAAGTAAAGGCAAGAAAAAGTATTTCAACGGTTTTGAACATAGAAATCCATCTCTTATAACCGATCAAAAGTTCCCCAAAGTTCCCGGTCGGGAAGGTGGTAAGAAACGTGATTTCGTACTGTAGTCTCAGTATAGCATGGAAACGAGGCTACAATCAGTATTGAGACAAAAAGCCCACTAATCGAACAGTAGTCACACATAAAAAGCCCGCTATCTCACTAAGATTTAGTAAAACGTTTCTTGACTTTGTTTTTATATAAAACTACATTTCTAATTTTAAAAGAGTACGTCGGTTATACATAATGATCCAAATGATGTAGAAACTCGGTTGGTGTTAATAAATTGGAAGGAACAGAAGGATGAAGTTATGTTTGGGGTTAATTGTAGGGATACGGCCCTGATCTCGGATGAGATCAAGCCGAAAACGGTTTTCTGTATACTTGCTCGACGTTGCTGCAATATGCAGACGAAACTCACTATGATTCAGATTCAGATTCAGCCATGATTCAGATTTTATTGGTATTTGATTTCATTACAAGTTGGTTACATTCCATTGGCCTGCAAGTAGTTATATCTAGTCTAGTGGATACTCCACAGTGAAATATAAGGTAGTCTTACAAATCAAAGTGGTTGTATTTGAGGCCACTATCTTGTTCGGAGATGATTTAGTTTTACAAACTAATATCAAACATCGATACTAATTTGTATAATTGATTGCAAGCGCTAAAACCTTGACTTCCATAATCTAAAAAAACGCAATAATTTTAATAGCCGAGTCATTTTCCTTCTGTTGCTTCCAATTAACACCAACCAAGTTTCTACATCATTTGGACCAATATGCATAACAAACATGCCACACTTTTAAAATAAAAAATGTAGCTTTATATAAAACAAGGTAAGGAAACATTTTAATGTTTAAAAACACTAGATTTTCAATAAATTTTAGTGAGTTAGTGGGCTTTTTATGTTTGAATACAGTTTGACTAGAGGGCTTTTTGTCTCAATACTGTTTGTAGCCTCGTTTCCATGTTATACTGAGACTATAGGCCGGAACAGGTCTCGGTAAATCACGTTTTTTACCACCTTCCCGACCGGGGACTTTGGGGGACTTTTGATATGTTATAGGAGATGGGTTGCTACGTTGAAAACCGTTGAAATACCTTTTCTTGCAATAACTTTGAGGTTAAGCCATTTTTTTGCGTAGAATGACTGGACTATATTAATAGATTACTGACGGACAAACCTCGTCGAACTTCTTGACAGACGTCTTGAACCAATAATGGTAACGCTGTTCGCAGAAACCATTCTTTAAAGACAAACCTGGTCGGGACAATCGGCAATAACATGAAAAGCCAGAACTTAGGACGTACTCGGGCCGTTGAAAGTAGGGGGACTTAGCCATCCCCACGAACACACACGCGGACAAAAATGTTCCCAGCTACCCCGTCCCTCGCCATATTTAGTGACCAGTGCTTGCAGACTATTTCACATTACATATCAACCAGCCAACCAAATGATGATATGGGATAACTTGATTTAAGTTATTAAGATTAAGAACAATTTAAAAAAAAATTAGACTAAGGTTTAGAAACAAAGACCAAATCTGTATGTTTTAAAATAAAACACTGAAATTTTAGATCAAGTAAATGCAGTACATCAGTCTTTTCCGTCCCCCAGTTCAAACGTGATACTGGGCCCGGTTATTGGAAAAAGGGTTATGTTTATATAACCCAGGGTTAGGTGAAACTTTGAACAAAATTCCTTCTTCTAGAAACACGTCCGGTCTTTCTAAGAACACACAGAGGAAACCCAATTACGTAACCCCGAAATGACAGCCCAAATCAAGGAGGTAAACCCAATCGCGGGATAAGGCTTTAACCCTGGGTTAGCGCTAACCAACTTTCGAACAATCGGGGCAAGAAGTCTATATCGGGAGTGGGTCATGTTAACTATACGTGTTCTCATGAAATGTCACTAGCTTTTGCCGATTCTCTTGGAACTATTCTGTAGAATCATTGGATCTAGAGCTTCTCCGGCTGTTAGGGGTGAATGTCTTCCCTCACATACATCGTACATACTTACCTACATACCTACAGACTTACTCTTTAATTTCATTTCAATCTAATTTAAGAGTATTTATAAAAGTACACACTTTTTTTAAAAAGACCAGTAAATTTGACTGAGCCTCGGGTACGTTGTTCTTAATTTTTCCCATACATTTGCTTAAAATCTTTGGCCAATCTGAGCCTCGTTCTTATAAAATTGTTCTTTTTTAAAAAAAGCGTGTGTAACAGAATGATGCCTCACTGACTAATACTGCACTAGATAACTTAAAAAAGATACTGAGAAAGTTCGTTACCCTCGTTTGTTGAGCACTGAAATCTTCTAACTCGAACTGGAGCAAATTATTTTTTTAAATTCATTATCTTGGTTACAGGCTCGATTCGTAAGGTGTCTGGAAGGAAGTTCAATATTCCGGCAGATAAATAGTTAAAAGATTGGAGTCTATGCCGTAAGTAGGAGCAGTTAATGTTTCGTGGCCTTTCGCGAAGGTTATAAATTACAGAGCGGAGACTAAACATGTTTTCCATATAATTAGGATAGTTTGGGAAAAAGAAAGACTTAATAAAATTGGCATATTTTGTAAGCCTCTATTACACAAAAAGGTGTAGTTGACCTTTTCGACTAACTACACTACGAGTATGTGCAGAGATCTCTGCTCGCAGGTTCCAAGTAACAGGCTGTAAGAAGAACTATCATCTCTCAATATAGATCTGAGCTTATGCACGCGTTTGTTCAGGCCGCTATTTTTATATATCAGTATTCGGGCACTGTAAAAATGCCAAACAGCGGAGCAGCACTGAAATTGCTGCCGGATAAAGGCTTTGTATAGTTTCAGTAGAGTTAACGTGATTTGTAAGTAGGTATGTGCGAGAGTATGGTTTTCGAGCCGTTTTGGTTTGAAACTGCATGGGTATTGATTTTAGCATTTTGGTCTGAAATTGGGCATAGATCTTGACATTTTGGTCTGAAATTGGGACTAGATTTTAGCATTTAGGTCTGAAATTGGGTATTAATTTTGACATTTTGGTCTAAAATCAAATCCATAAATCTCGACCGACATTTTGTTCTGTTTTGATATTTTGTTCCGCTGAAATTGAGAATACATCTTGACATTTTGAGCGAAACTGTTGGGTTGTGCCGTTTGGTGCATTTTGCCTGAAATTGATAATTTGGTCTAAAATCAAGAGTATAAATCTCGACATTTTGGTCTGTTTTGATATTTCGGTCCGCTGAAATTAAAAATAGATCTGGACATTTTGGACGAAACTGTTCGGTTGTGCCGTTTGGCGTATAAAAGACATTTTGTGGCCATGGAAACGGGCTTAAACTTTTAACATCAGATCTTGAACTGCATGGATAGGGCAATTCGCACAACTCACCCTACCAAAATTACTAAAGTTGACTAGTCTCAACCAAAAGATTTGTTCTCATAAAACAGCGTGTGTCTTGATTCGTGAAAAAAACCGAAAAAAGTTACTCAAACGTTAACGTGGCCGTTAACCGCCGCATATTCGCTGTATGGCAGGCTCAATGATTTTAACGGGTACCTGGCCGTGTTTCTATCTGGTACCTGGTATTCGAGTGTCCATAACTTTGCATATCATTAATGAAATAATTGTAATAATGAGAACTGGAGAAGAAAAGTAGTATTGAATTTCATATCCGTTGGTAAATGCCGTTGGAAAATCGAAGATAGAGTCTTAACCAATGATGGGGGGAATAATTTTTATAGAAATCTGCTTGTGGAATCAGGACTTAACCCGCGTGTAACACGAATAGTAGCAAGCCACGCCAAACAAACACCAAGAATCTCGAGAGGCAGACAGCTTCACCAAAGGTCGTCGCCCTTGGCCGTCGGGTGACAAGCGGCAAGTATATAGTTGACGTTAATCCATAGCGTTCTCAAGAAACAATTCAGGGATTGGTGAAAGATGAAGAGCTATGTGTGTGTAATAACGAGTAATATGTTTGGTGCTGCCTTTTGTTGACGCTTTTCCTAACGGACAGCACCACGTGTTAATAGAAATAAGAGAACAGTTTTCTCTTCTTTTATTACTCTTTTTTATTTGAAAATTCGCTCCTAACTCATAGTATCCTTTTAAGGATACTCGAGCTACGTTCATACAGTATTTGAACGGACACTTTGTTCACATTGAATTGACGAACCAGTTTGAGTTTTTACTTGGGTCAGCGGTTTTACCATGTGCCCATGCGCAGAGCACTACTTTACCAAATCTAAAATGGCGTCGAGGATAAAATAGCTAGCTGAGTTACCACACTTCCAAGAAAACTACGTCTTTGTCAAACAAAAATTTAGATGGTAAAGGTGTTGACACCACGGCGATCAAATCTTTGACTGTACCGGCTAAAATCGCTTAAATTTTTGAACGGCTAATGCATCTAAATTTTTGCACGGCTGGCGTGAAACTGCTCAACGCACAAATTCTTAATCGGTCGAAAATTTGTCCGGTAGTGTGTGAATGTAAGCTTACAGTTTGACTTTGAAGAGAAGAATCATTTAAAACTGTCGGTAGCTGACCAATAAGTATTGCTCAAACCAACAACCACCATGGGAAGACTGTCAAGTTGTGAGAGGGGGGGGGGAGTTTAAATTTGTTTGCAATTAACAAGCGTTTCTGGGGAACAAAACGAACAGATTTCGTGACGCAACGGTTTATCATCCAATTCGTGGTTTTTGTTGAGAATAAAATGCGAGGGCTTTTAGAAGGACTTGTGATTTCTTTCGCTCGTAACTAGACTACGAGTAGTCCCAATTTTTCTTCTTAAATTCGTCGAACCGCGGAAAAGAAATCGCGAAAGACGGCGCGAGGAATTTAAGAGGAAAATAGGGTCTACTTGCAGTCTACTCGTAACCAATGTATTTATCTTAAAGTTGGTTTGTTAACCAAATAATATACTTGTTACTATGTACAATTTAATATCAGTATATAAAGTAGTAGGAAGTATGATTATCCCTTTTATTAAAAAAAAGAGTGCATAAGAGAGTCGAGGTTCAAAAATGTTAAAACTTAAGAAAAATGTTTGAGAATGTACGTCGGGCTAAAACTAAGAAAAAAAAATTTAAGTCTTTCGAAAAGTTTTGAAAATGGAACGAAGAACCCAACGCTACAAAATATCGCGAAAAAGAACATTTAGATTTGGTGATAACAATGCATTGGGGTACATAAATTAATTGAGTTAAATGTTGAAAACAGCCTTTGAACGATAATACAGACACAACTTCAAAAACTATCGAGAACACCGTTTAAGAACAAATGAGGGTAAAATCCTAAAAAAACGTTATCATCCCGAAACTGAGTGTATTTCTGCATGTGTTTTAGTAATGTTTAGCTGTTTCTGAACGCAGCCTGTTTCTTGGTTTTGCACAGGTGTTATAGTTGTACAAGGAGTTGGGAAACAGCTTGAAATTCCAGTGAAACTTCGTACCATGGACGAGTTCAAGATACCAACCAATCACAGCGAAGAAAGCGAAAACGCCAACAAGGAAGGCGAAAGTTTTAAGACTAAACTAGCATTTTGGGTTTTTGGATTTGTCCTTTATATTAATTACGCTCTGGTTATCTCAGCCGCGCAAGACATACTGTCGGCCACTCACCTCCCGACCACGGTGGTCCTGTTGGCTCAGATATTGCCCAATGCAGTTATTGCAACAATTTGCCCGCTGTTCATAGTGAAAATACGGTTTTCAATAAGAATTGGTATCGTGTTCTGGACCTTCGTTGGGGGTCTGTTATTCACATCTCTTGCGAGGAGAGTCCAGTGGAAGCTGCTTGGTGTTTGTTTGATTTCTGTCGGAATGGGGTTGGGAGAAATGAGCATCTTATCTCTGACGGCTTTTTATCAACAAATAACAATCGGTGCGTACGCGGCGGGGACTGGGTTTGGATACGTCTGTGGTCCGCTCTATTACACAGGTGAGTCGAAAGTTGTCAAGCGAGACCGCTAGAATTCCAATATCCCGCGTTGGTCAACTCTTCTTCCCAAAAAGTGTCAAATGATGCACTGATAAATTCTCATCACTTTCTTCATACTTTCTAAAAAACAATTTTGGCGATCAAAAATCAAAAACTCTTTTTGCAACTTTTATAATTTGAAGTGCGGGTAAATAATAGCTTTATTCTCACAACCAAAGAATTGATTTATATGAGTAGTGTAAGGAGAAGATAGATGTTGATGAACTTGGTGGTGGCGCGACTGTAAACTCGTACCCAGCGCCCATGTTTTTCGATCAGCGGGTTGGGACATGACGAGTATTCATAAAAATGCCGAATGTTTATCTACATTGCGCCGACTCGTCGAAGCTTCAATAGCCTTCGTTTTTCAATCTACTGACCGGTTGAAACATTGAACTCGGCGAATGAAATGGGAGGTTTGGAAAAACTTATCTTTGTCAACTAAATTGCTATAGGGTTTTATTTGGCTTTCAGTGAAAATTGATTGAAAGTTTTCCTGCCGTAGGTTACATTCGTAAATCCTTTTCTTTATAAATTTGAAAACAACATCAAAGAAACAGCGATTCTGTTCTTCTGTTCGAAATAATGCAGTATTTGTTGGATTCAGCCGTGTCTAATGAGACAAAATATTTAAGTCTCGTTTTTCATCATTGTACTCAGCCAATATAGTTGTTTCAACTTAAAAATTTTTGTCACATTGGACACGCGGCTGAATCCAATAAGTTTATAGTAATGTAACTGATAAAGGAGGCCAAATTGTATAGGTCCATAGTTAACACGATTTTCATATAGAGTCCAAGTTAGCTTGATTAGTAAAGAGACTGTTTCTTGTAAGTCTTGATTTTATGTCATTTTTTAACCTTATGATGAAGCGAAGAAAATAAAACTATTTTGAACTGAAAAGTAAATATCATTGTTATTATTATTATTATTATTATTATAATTATTAAAGTACAAATTACGTAATCTTATCTTTTCTCAGGCATGACGACGTTAGCGTGTGTGTCACCACATATGACCATATTAGGAATACTTGTTCTACAGCCTTTTGTACCATCAGTGTACTTCCTGATGGACAAAAAGGGGGAGCGAGCCTCTGTTGCTACGACAACCAAGCACAAAGACATACAGTATACTACCCTTGATCGAACTGCAGACGACGAGGCGACAGAACAACCATTAACACTGAAGGAAAAGCTGTCAGTCGCACGATCCACTTCCCTTTACGCGACTGTGTTGGCCGTTGGCCTGTTTAGTGAATACCTCACCTTACAATCAGTTGTTACAACTCTAGCATTCCCGGATGCTCCATTTGGGCCGCGTAACCATTACGTAATCTACACTCTGTTACTCATGATTGGAGAATTAATGGCCCGATCGTACGGGCTGATATGTTCCAGTATAAAACCTGGGATAAAGCCTTACACGAGACACACTTGGATCTTCGCTGTGATACTCACCGCTATTTTATTTTTTCTTGCGTTCGCCGCCTGGTATCGCTTTTTGCGCGATGTGTGGATTGTGCTAGTGCTCATGTTCCTTTGCGGGCTTTGCGTGGGCGCACTCGCTGTCAATACATACGCGGTAACTGGGGAAGATGAAACAGTACGAACGAAAACAGAATTTTCCCGCGCTTTTGTGCAATGTGGCATTGGTCTCGGGATCTCAGCCGCGGCCTTTCTGGGCCTGCGCACTGAAATCCTTCTAAAAGAGCACTGCCTCCAGGTAACAAGTATGCCGGAGTATTGTTTGACGAGATCAGAGGACGGATGGAACACCACGGTGTCATGCTTTACTTGAGCTCTGTCACAACTTAAGGAACCGACTGCCGAGTGGATGATGCAGAGAAGTGAAGAAGAGCGGGTATCCGCTGAATCAACTGTCAGCCTCAACCTCAGGATTAACCATGGGAAAAACCGCGGACCAACGTGTGGATCTACCGCAGGAGCACGTGCAGTCCACACGAAAGCAATTGTGGACCTAACTGTAAAATTTGTCGCGTGACCAGGCACGCGTCTAGCCTCGTTCAAAGGGGCACGTTCCCAAGTGAAAAAATACCCTAGAAAACGCTGGTGACGTGTTTCCCGAAATCTTTCGAAATCTGGAAAAATTTAAGAACTACGAAGGTAGCGAAGCGTATGAGTTATCGTGTCTAAGAGCAGATAAACAGGTTCCCGCATTACGTGTTATCTGCTTTAAATTTGTTAGAACCTTCCAGATTCTGGGAGAACTTGTGTCACGTGACCAGCGCTGCCGGACTATCCATGGCACCAACCGTTGGTCTTGATGGCGACAGTTGCGGGCTCAAATTCAGAACCGGTAGAAAAGGCGCTTCCTCATGGCTGCGCAGTGACGTCATCCACACAGTGCAAATGTTCACGCAGTCACGGCAGCATTGCGTCTCAGTGCGCATGCGTCTAACACCTTCCCTGTCTGATGGTACAGCTACACTTACCAGACCTTCAGCTGCAAACGTTGTTACTGAAAACCACGTGAACATTGCCACAGTGCAAAAGCCATTTTGGTGTTCGCTTTATGCGTGTTGAATCTGAAATAAATTTCTGAATAATTGAAGGACCACAAGTTTATCAGTTTTTACTGTCACGTGTCACCCTCCCTAAATGAAGTTGATTATCATCATCATCATCAGCATCATCGTCATCGTCATCGTCATCGTCATTATCATTTTTATTATTACTATTTTTATGATTATAATTATGATGATGATGATAATGATGATTGTGATTGTGATTGTGTTTATGATTATGATTATGATTACGATTATGAAGTGGTTCTGATTTTTGCTTCTTGCAAAAGAATGTCATTTTATTTTACTTACTGAACGAAGATGTGTCGAAACAACAACTGCGCATACATCATGCAAACTAGTAAGAGAGCAAATTCTTGCCAGGTTTTTTCGTATTGTCGTTTACATGATTTTCTTCTTTTTTGCAAAAGTGTGGTTCGCATTGTTTCCAACATATTGAACGGAGTCGATAACAGTAACACAACCGACAGAGAACTAACACACCTCACTTAATAAACCATTTTTCTAATGCAGATTTTTGCTAGATCTATTCCCTCTTGGGGGCTTCACGTGATGTTTATGTTGAATTAACGAGCCTAAATTTGACTGAGTACTGAAGTTTAATCCTTGCAACAATTTGCTATAGAAAAATGGTGTGTTACCAACTGACAACGGCAGAGAATAATGGATTAACTTAAAGAATACAATGAATTACGTGTTAAAATACACGAAACAAACACCAACTCGCCGTTGTCTTTACACACATTACCTGCAAAGCTCAAGTTTTACGTTTCAAAAGTACGTGGACAGAACATTTTGTTCTGTCACCCGTTTGGAATTTGCTCCATATAATTACCTCATATCAAAACACTTTCACAGAGGTTGCAGTAAGAAAGATAGAACATAAAATAGAGCACAACATGCAGATAACGGCATAGAAAGATTCTTATGAACTTTAAGCTAGGCTCCTATATGGTCCATGAACATCCTTGTAGTTGATTTTTGTTTTTCCAGAACTTGCAAACTCTTGGGTTTAGACTTGGGTTTCTTAAAGGCCTTGCATGAAAATAGCGTTATAAAGCCTGCGATTACATTTCGTTGCTGTAGAAGAGAGAAGATTGACAGCGTCAAAAAATACGACATTTGCATGCGAAAGTTTTACTGTAATTTGTTTGTCTAGACAATTTCCAGTGTCTTAGGGGTGTGAGGTTGGAACACCAATTAATCAGTTTTATTGCGTTTCCACCAAATACAAGTTGGATTCTCGAAGGCTTTTTTCCGTTTCCATGTGAGCGCAGTTTAAAGCAATTTTACTCGTATTCGGTTGAAAACCGGCGCCGTTGAAAAAAGGATGATTATCACTAAGAGTATTCTATAAAAAAAAGTATTGCATTTTTTTGAGTTTATAAGCTCTGCATAGCAGCTGACAGGGCCGTAACCAAACTTCAAACAAACAAGAAATTTAGAAATGACCAGTTGTAATTTCAATAGTAATTTTAAAAAATATACAAAAATAGCTCTCTTCCAATTCAACATTCAGGGGTGGCGCCTTATTGCTGGTTAGGCCCTGGCTGAAACAAAGACAGAAGATCAGACACAATGAGTTTCACGCCGCAGGAACAAGAGAAATTGATCATGACGGAAAAACGGTAATTACGGATTCGGTTGAGACATGGGGCCTTTCAGAGGGGAATCATCAGCAGTATTTTTTTATAGAAAAAAATATTGCAATTATGTATTTGCGAGTTTTTTTGTTTTTTTAAAAATTGGTTTAGCTGATTTCTTTCTCTTACAGACTCAGTTGTATAGCACATGCACAGGTTTGCATCTATCCACTATGTGCCTATTTGTATATTTACCTTTTTCTAATTTGTGAACTCCCTCCGCACATCAACTAAACAAAGACAGAAGCCCAGACACAATGGGTTTCACATCGTAGTATAACAAGAAAAATAATCGAGATGAAATCTTAATTGCGCTCGACCAACATTAAAAATACGTATAATAAAATCATTTAAGGACAACAATTGGCTTTTCAGCTTTTAAACTTCCATAAGAGCAATATGTACGTAGAAAACATTGATTTTATGCACCAATACATAACAAAGTTCGCCATTTCTGGGCTTTGGGAGATCAGTATGCTACATTTGGCCCAATTTGTCGCAACGAGCACAGTTTTCGTTATTTTTCCAAAAAAAGCACTGCTGACATAATTAGCGTTTTTAGTTAGTTTTGTTGGGCAAAACAGATAATTTTTTTATTAAACATACCATCATTTGTGAGCGTGAACAAGAAAGATTTTTCTTAATATTGTTCGGAAAACCGCAAAATCATATTTTTCCCTTTTAAGTTTTAATTTTTAGTATGTGAATTGTGTACGACAGGATTGGAACGCATCTTTCTGAGTTGGTTTTGTTGCCACGATGACTTGCAATGATGGTACTTGGTAAAATACATTACGCCTTTGATGTCAAATTAATACTTTAAGCAACAGTTCAATTAAAAACCAAGCAACCTGCTGTTGTTCTGTGGCATTCAGTCGCTTTTTCCATTTGAGCATGTTTAGATTTTCATACTAAGAATCAATCAACCTACACTTTTTTTTATTAAGAACCAGTAAAATTTTGCCCAGCCTCAATGTTCTTATTTTGAGGGCCTATTTCAGCCTC
>JAOBYE010663407.1:0-11788 GCA_025403585.1 Parazoanthus swiftii
TTCTGACCTGCTCTTTTCATTTCTGGCATTTATAGAGTGCTAGCGTCATGTTTTCAAAAGCGTGATAAAGGTCTATTGGCGTGTGTTACAGTCTGTAAAGCGAATTTTTCAGACGATTAACCTGTATACGCTGACCAGTTGCATGTGTTTAGCTATATATATCTTGTTGGTATTCACATAGTAATACTTCATGTTGCTTTACTTCAGCAAGCAAAGCAAGTTAATTAAAGGAAGGAAATAGCACGAGCTATTTTCCAAAAGGAGAATAGTAGTTTCCTCGTTTTTTACTCAATAGTTCCAGATAGTCCGAAAACTGCGAAAGTCATTAACAGAATCGAGGAAACCATCCATACATTGGTTGTCGCAAGTGAAGGGATAGCGGGATCGGTTGAACTGGAGCTGCCTTGGGATCCATTAGCACACTCAAACAACAACATGGAAAAGTGCCACAAAATGATGTATAAACCGCAACGGTTCAAACCAGTGGGGGCCGTGGCAACAAATGAGAGAAGAGAATTGCGGGAACCAATCACAAAGAGTTCGCCCTATGGTAGGTTTTGGTTTGGGGCCTTCCCGGTTACTTTTGTTTTTCTAACTAACAGTTGAAACAACCAGTTTTGTTATCACAAAACATTTTGCATCTTGGTTTATTTTAGTGACTTCTAGTTTTATAAAAGAACTCGCCAGAATCTCTATTTCAGTTGTGACATAAAAATCACATTCTTTTGAAGGAAAAACGTTTTCAGGTAATATTTGATTTAGAAAGATTTCAAGAAACTAACAAAGATTAGCTCTAATTCGAAATTGTAAAGTTCTTAGTGATCCTTACGATTCATCAGTATGTCACAATACACTTACTTATAACTACCTGATAATAATAGTACTAATAGCAACGATAACTATATGTTGATAACTTTAATAGTGATGATGATCGTGGTAGTAATGATGATGATAGTGAGGGTCTATTTAAACTTGGAGCGTCTTTGTAACCTTTGAGATGTTAATTTACATAGAACAATGAAGACGTTTCGGGTATATAAGAAAACAGTTCGTAAAACAAGCCAAACTTAAAAAGAACGACTAGCTATAGGTTCCTGAATAGTTAGCAAATCAGTACCGTTGTATCTGAACGCAAGAAATGTGTGTAGTTGGTTTTGATAGGCTCAATTAAACCGAGGACGATTGCGTCAGTATGCAGTTTGCAAGATAAGTTAAAACACTAAACATTACATCATTGTGAGCCTACAGGCAAAGATGGGATGAAGAGTCCTGCTGAAGGAGCTGAGTTTGTTTGGAAGATGGCGGCCAACAACAGTCTTCGAATACCGTCAGATGAGCAAATAGGCAAGAGGGTTCAGTTACTGAAACTTCAAGAAATCTAGAGAAAAACTGTTGTTTGTGTCTCATCTAGTGCTTTTCACTAACTCGTTGTAATCCCTCTGTTGGTAGAACAATATAATTTGATGCTAGGAAGCGGAAGAGTTCGTTGTTGGCAGTTGCTTTTTGTGTTTTTTTAAATATAGGTCCAAGAAGTCAACTCTGAGGCGTGTCGCATTTAGTAAAACGTTCGACTTTTATCTCAGTCTCATAAATACATAACAAAATTAGGTAATTGCAACAGGAAGTATAAACATTAAAGTAATAATTTTAGTAAATATTTTAGTGGTATTTCAGAAAATCTGATTTCCATGAACCACGTAAACGTTTCATTGTTAGTTTTGCAAGATGTTTTATCAATTACATCGTAATTTCAAGAACAAGTTGCCACTAAAGTGTTCAATTAACAACCCATATAGTCGGAAAAAATTACTCCAAATTCAACAAAAGACTAACTGGAAGCACGACACTCGTTAACAAATAGATCCAATTTTTATATTTTCCTGTAAGTAGAAGAGGTTTTAACGTCTTAACCATATAAACTTCTTTCCCAATTTGAAGGAACAAAAGAGGCAATCAAGGACTTATCCCAATTACCTAAAGAGCTAGGATGCAGTAACAACAAGGATAAGAGTAAAAATGAACCAATTTCTTCAAATGCTTTAAAACAAACTGTTCCATATACATGCACCAGCCCGTTTACACCATCGTCATCAGGCCTGGACGAGTTTCTAATGCTAAGAGCCAGGAAGAACTCCCTTACAAATTCAAGTGGAATCAGGCGTGTTTCTACCCCCCTACCTCCAAGTGAGTAAACAACAATTGTGTCTGTTTTTCGTATAATATTTCAAAAGTCTGCAGTATAAACTCCTCTGTTGTCATCACGTTCCACATCTTTCTTGGAAAACTAATATTGCTCCTTCAATTCTTTTGTAATTGGTTGAGATAAAATGCAAACTGTAGTTCATCTGTACATTGGGGGAATTAAGTACAAAACTTTTGTGGAAACGGATCGCCATCAATGCTTTTGAAGAGAGACATCTTGGCTTTCTAAAAGTTAAATGCCACTAGAAGCTACTTCTATCTGTTTCTAATCTTGAACTCAAATTGAAGGTAATTATACTTCGTGTTAATCTTTTTTCTTTGCAGAAACGGTAGTCAAAGCTGCTAAAGTGCGACCTACAATATTGTCACAAGAAGAAATCCACGAAAGAGTGGAGGCATACAAAGATACCAGCAAAGAGAATGGAAGTTCAAACTCAATGAAGCTAAACGTTTTGGATGTAGAGCTGACAGATGAATATCAAGAAATTGTGAATACAATCAGAAACAACCTTTACCATTTGGTATGTCGCCTGAAGGAGCAAAATCTTGTCCCTGTACATCACACGATCGACTCATTAGGTTCAGATTACACAAAATTCCTGGTGAAACAGTTCCAGACAGAAATGTCTGAACGGAGTGCTGTAGCAGATGAGAAGATTCGTCAATACAAAATGATTGTTAGTCTACACGCCATGGTAACTGCTGTGGATCTTATCACAAGTTGTAGCTTGCCGGTTGCCATTGGTAAGTTTTCATGAGTGGCCGGTCTTTCGGGAGTGAAATACTGACATGGATGACAAAAAGCCCAACATTATTTTAAGTAATATTTTTCTCAGCGGTTTGACTCAGTCACTGAACAAATAAAAGAACCGAAAGGCCGACAAAACACAGGAGTATTTTTGGACTAAAACTTGTTACAAACAAAGAGACAAGTAAAAGAAACAAATGTAATGGCATGCGCTGAAATTCCAAAATGAGTGTTTGGTCGATTGCAATGGCCGAATGTTAGAAACGGGATAAGATGTTTTTGAAAACTTCGTCGTAGTTTTGAATAAATAAACAATCAGATAATCAAGCAAGTTAATGAATACACAAAAAATAAACAAAGATCTATAAGGTAATAATTATTGATATAAACGGTATATATTTAATGTGGAAGCAGGCTCAGTTTTACCATATAGGTAATAATGAAAAATAACAAATTGGAGGCGTTTAAGGCTTCCTTTGAACCAAACTGTAAACCTAGAGTAAAAGTCTACACACAATAAATATGCCACAACTAAAGGTAAAGTGAAATAAATAATAAAAATTGCTGGACAACTGAGTTATTTCGTTGTTTTTCAGCTCATCTAAATTACATACAGGAGAAGTACAGCGGTTTGCTGGAAGGTCTCCTGGATTCCACTCGGCAGTTTCTTCTTAGCTACCACTTTAAGCTCCAGAAAAACAACATACTACACCCAAAGCTGCTGAAATTGGCCCTCCGTATCGAGGAGTGGCTGCAAGCTGGTAATGGCCGCTCACCACTGTGCGGCAACAAAGTCACAGTTCTCGTCCTTCTCCATCGCTTCAGTGAACAGCTGTACGATTCCATTCTAGATGCTCTCCAGACTGTGCCAGGTGTTCGGGTAGGAATGTATCCAATCACGGACGATGAACATGCGGCTATCAGCATTGGCAAGTCCAACGTGCTCCTGTTGAATGTTGATTCCATCGATGAAAACTTTTTGTGGGATCAGTTTGATTACGTGGTGGAGTTTGAACACAAACCAGGAACTCAACGAATCGAACTTTATAAAGATAATCAGCGACTTAAAGGGCACGTAGCTTTGCGCACAGTAGTTAAGACTCTCCCGATTGAAAGCATGCAAGAAAAAGGTAATTATATCTTTTGAAAAACGTTTTAGTATCAATACTTCTGCAAGACCTTTTGGGACAAAATATCTAAGAAATATTCCCCTGTAGTATGGTTTTCATGAATTGTCTCACAATTTAATTGAATAACCCAAGTTTCTAAAGCAGAATATTTCCATTTTAAGTTTCGACAAAACCACATCTCGATATTCGATGCAGGGCGGGGACGTTTAAGTTATTGCACGTAGTACATTAATAGCATTAGACTGGATCGAGCTGTTTTTCTACATTAGTAATCACGAAAAGCAGTCCTTACTTATAACCACAGACCAAAACCTTGCAATATTTCTTCAATTTCAGGAGATAATTCGCTGACATCTGTTACGGAACAGTACGTTTTCATTGGTTCAAAGACTGTTACTTCCAACAAGGAACTCCTTCATTTCCTGGAATCAAAACAGAACGTCCTGATATATGAGAGAGACTACAAGGGCCTTTTGGGAGGAACCAGAGGAAGTCTAAACAAGATGAACGCGCAAGCCGACGTCATGGTTGACGAAAGAACTTGTGTCATCCTGCGACAGCTGCGCAAGCTTGACAATGAGAAAACACTTGATAAGTTGAAGAACGTAGTTCTGTCATTGTCACTTAAGTGCGAGACGTGTTATATCATTTTCAACACCTTCAGCAGTACAAATTCAAAGTAAGTGAATCAATTATATTAGGAAAACTGGTAAACTCCTGTTTAAAATAGGGCGAATACTTCCGTTTCCAGAACCAGCTTTTCTTTTCCGGGTAGTGTTTTTTTTATTAATGACTTCTAAATAAATTTTATTGTATAGTAGAAATTAGTCAGGGGCGAACTCCAACCGCCCCATGACTTGAATTTATTGTAGAATAACACGAAAAAAACTACTTTAGTCGGAAATGAATAATAAAACTATTAATGACAAATAAGACTTATAATATTCATCTTTTCAGTTGATTTGATGCAGACGTGGCGTTATTTAGCTAAGGTTCTAGCGAACGAAGTTTTTGAAGTTTTTTTTTGCTTCCTTATACATGTGCTGGTGGTATTGCTCAACAAAAACGAAAGTACATCCAAAAATTAAAAGATATTCGTTATGTTAAGTTATTTCTTATTGACAAATTAACTTTTATTTATTAAAAAACGCGAAATAGTAAGATTCCATGGGCTCCCACACATTTCCCTTACCGTAGACCAAGTTCAGTATAAAATCATACCTATGTCTTGTATGTTTTGTACATTACTGCCAGATCTGCCCTTAGTGGCAATGTACCCGATCATCTCTCAATCTTGTTTGCGAGCATTGCCCACTTCACCAGTACAAAGAAGGCGTTCCATGTCAAAATTTTATACTCTGCCAATGAAGAAGAAACAGCCAGGATGGTACGCGAGGTAGGAAATCATGCAAGAAACACTTCCAAATTCTGGGACAAGCAGGAATGGACAAAAAGAAAATGGCTCACCAACGAAATGAGTGTTGTAAGTGTTTGATTACAACCATTCGATGTTACATGTTATCTACCTATGTATATGTATTTCCTAAAATGTTTGTTCTATTAAAAATGAAAATTGCTTCACATCTGATGCTCGTGTGAATAGAGGAAGGAGCGAAAAAGTTTAAAAACCTTTATTTTCAAACTCAAACTAAAAAAATGTTCTACACAAAGAAGCTAAAGTAAACCTTCCTCCATTCATCGTCCACGTTCACGGTGTTTATCGATTTTCCAATCTCAATACCTCCTATAGTACTTCCAATCCTTTTTTAACATTTTTCATTTTTTCATTCTTTTATTTTATTCTAGTTTTACTAGTCGCAAAAAGCTATCCTAAGTCACCATATTGCCAGTATTTCAGCCCATTTTGTATAAAAAGCGTATGTTACGAACTTGAATCAACGCCGTTTGCCTGCCTTCTAAGCGTCTCTTCCAATTCATGATTAAACTCATTCAAATGTTTGTTTCTTTGCTACAGCACGAAAAGTTCCTGCTATCGTTTCCATGTTTGAACTCTTTCAGGTCAGTTTACTTGGAACCAACACCATGTTTCATTGAAATTTAAATTATTATTCCGGCATCAACAGTTGTTGAATTCAGGTGTGGATGCCGGTTTAGAATGCCAGTTTACCAGCAGATAAGTTGACCTACACATATTTGTAGACTTACTACAAGGCGACTCACAAGTCACAAAAACTGAGATTATTAGATTATCTCGACTTGTGAGGCTTGTCGTTTAACTTGTAGCAAGTCTAACACTTTCTCTGTTCCGGTGTAACAAAGCCAGTGGTATCCAAACAATATAGACCAAAAACCTGGATGTACTTCTTTTGCATTCTTTAGAGATATTTTCTTGAAGCTATTTCTTCATCTTAGCACCAGCTTTCTTGAATTACTTCACTGCTGTCTAAAAGCGAAAATATGAGTATTAAAACTTTTTTACGAAAATCTCTTGAGTGCTTCATATAATGTATTTGAAAATTAGAGGAGTCGCGAATTAAACTATTATAAAATAACACAGTCGCGCCACTGATCAGTGAGTGGTCTGTACGTGTTTTGCCTCAGTCTTGGAGTTAAAAAGATGTTTAGGCAGGACGTTTTAACATGTTTTAAGAAAAGGAAAAGACTAAATCAAAATGAAAGTTTAAAAGTTTCTGAGGAATACTTCAACGAAATCAGTGCCTAAATATATCAAAACAAAAATAAATGTTTTAGAGCCGATTAATTTTCTCACTACAGAGTCACCGACAAGAATAGATACCAAAATATACTTGTGGTGGTACTAACACTTATTGTATGGCTGACTGATTTTGCGTGCTGCGATTGGTCAATTTCAGGTTCATAAGTAGCCGTACGGACCTCTAGTTCACTTACAGCCTCACATGCTTCAAATAATCAACAAAGCCATATAATAAACATCGTATTAGCCTCGTTTGCTCGGTCCGTACGACAAGTAATGGATCCTCGTTTTATCCTTCCTTGTTTTCATGGCCCGCGCGCTTCGCGTTTGGGCCGTAAAAGGAAGGGAAAAAACTCGGTCCATAACTTGCCGTACGGACCTCGCACTCCGCTAATATAAGGTATGCATGATTTAGTAAACTTTACTTACAGTATAAGTCTAATTTATTTTCTCAACAGTGCACAGGTGATGCTCACCGTTGCCCCGTTAGTAAAACTGATGAAAATGTCGTTAGAACAACTGACCAAAGCATGTCCATGGATCCCAACCGAGGTTATCACGGTAAAATCCAAGAGCGGTCGAAACACATTTTAAGTACTTTCTAAAGCAATTGAATGAAGAATTCAAATTCCTCTGAACTAACTACTTTTATGACCCACATGTTGACAACGTGTATTATTGTCCCTTACAATCAAAAATACATGAGTAATCAGTTTAATTTTTAAGGCAGGATAACAGGGATGGTAAAATTCCATTAAAACATGAATTAACACTGTAATATAAAGCAAAGCATGGTAACAATGAAAATCGAACAATTAGACAATATTTTCTTCGATAATCATTGTTTACAAATTTTAAAGCATAAAGCAAAAAAAAATTACATCGTCTTAATGTTTCATCGAATTAAGAAAGCTATGTCAACGTTTAAAAGGAACAGCTTTCTTCATGAGCATATATATAACAGAAGCTAATGTTTGAGAACGATTAATTTCAGAAATTTGCTATGGGAGCAAACCCACAGAATTGCTTCACATTTCTCCCTATGCCAGTTTTATACATATTTTTATACATATAACCTGAGTGACGTTTAGTTCAAGTTTTGCTTCGTCTTGGTTTTGCTTTGGCCTTAGAAACGTTGTGCATGCACAACACAATTTTTATCTCAGTCCGCAGTTTAGTGTAATTTCTATGATTTAAGTTTGGTAATTTCTGCAGCTAACCCTTCTTTCGGTTTATACAGTTAATTAAGTATCAGTTTGGAAAATTTTTGTCTATTGAAAAGTTGTTTATACTCTATTGTTTTGTCAAGGCGTTTTACAACACTGTACATTTACGTTCAACACTCGAAGACCAACCATCGTTTCAAGAAACCAGCCAAGGAGTGAATAATTCCACACCAGTTTCCCTTATTACAAGCAGCCAACCTCTCGAACTTTTCAGAGCCGATGAGCATACTTCCCACAACCCCAGAAACATCTCCTTGACCTCTGGATCCAGATCAAGCAGCCGTTCCATGGGTTCTAACGAAGACTCCGACTCAGATAAAGAACTGCCGAACTTTTCCTTATTTCCTCACCAGTCGAGCACAACTAGAGTTGAAGAAATGTCAAAAGATACCTTCAGTGGGGAGCTCTATGAAGCAAACGTCACACAGCACCTCAGCGAGCACCTAAATGTTATTCTTGGTGGAGGAAAATGTGGCGAAGATAGTTCAACCGCTAACGGAAGTGCGTGTGCAACAGATAATTGGATCACCTTCCAAGATAACCAGCATGGTTTGTACAAAGAAGACGGTTTGGATGGTAAAAGTGATTCCAATAGGCCGGGACCAAATGACTTTCCAAAAGTGCGGGTACCAAGCATGTGTATTCAAACCCCAGAAGACGTAGATAAATGGAACAAACAAAGGCACAATGATTGCACTAGATTGAAACAAAGTGAAAGTAGCCAAAGGGAAAAAGTGAGTGAATTTAAGTCACGCCATAAATAAAAAAGGATGAACCTGTTATAAGAGACTTAAGGACGAACGTTTTGGACCAGTTAGACATCGTATAAAAAAACAAAAATCTTTCAGATGATTCGTTGTTACCTTCGAAACTCGAAAAGAAAAAACTCTTATTATATTTGCAGCAAGAGGAAATTACCACAAGTAATTTTATCTCTTGTAATCTTTCATTAAACTTAGTATTATACGTATTTGTCCTACCGACTTTTGTTATATAGTTACCTTTAACTATTTGTAAATTTACATGTCGTTCTTTGAATAAAGGTTCAGTGGCAGAAAGAAAAAATCTAAGAACCTATAATGTATGAATTCTAGTGAAAGTTGCGTAGATGCTTTTTCTAGCAATTGGATCAGAACGTCTACAATCTCTGATTCAAAAGGTGGTTTGCTCGCACCAGACGATTTTCTCTCATTTAGCAGGGTCCTTGAATTTCATACAAGAAATTTGACATTATTTTACTGTTTTCTTTTGTTTTCCAAGAAATTACTGAACAAATAATATTTGTAGGTGAATGGGTTTTTTTCACTCGAGCTCGTTTTCGTCCGGAGTGCTTCTTCAGAGGAAAATGAAGATGTCCTACGGACAAAAACAAAAGCATTTCTAGCAAATTCTTGGCTATACTCTGTGCATTTTGATAAAAAGCAAATGCTATATGACAAAAAACATAATTGTTCCCTATAATTCTTTCGTTGAAACTGCTAAATCAGTATCAATCCTCAACGACAAGATACTGTCAAGAGTTTAACTCATACAGTAAAGTTTAACTCTTCTTACATTTACAGGCTTGTACACATGTTCAAAGGCAGGAAAGTGATGTTGTGAACATGATTAACCCTACCTCATCAACACAGGGCCATGAAGAAAACCTAGGATACAGTACCACGCAGTCACAGATTGTGTTTCCACCATGTGGTCTTACATTTACCAACAGAGATCCGCAGTTTGTTGGTGCAAATGCAAACGGAACTTTCATCAAACGAACACAAGGTTCTGGTAACTCAGCCTTTCTTGGTGCTCCACACAATAAGACCAGCTATCGAATATCGGCGCCAGATGAAATATGGCGTAGGAATAGCTCTGCAGAATTTGGTTTGTTGGAGGATGCAACAAGATGTATCGCAGGAGGAGAAAGACGCAATAGAAATGGATTTAACCAGTCATTCGCACCACCTTTCTGGAATCAACGAATACGGTAAGAGTAATTCGTTTGTCTTATACCTTTATCTTGAATTTAAATTACTTTCACTAATTGAGGAATACGTGATGTATGGTAAAAGCAACCACATACTCTAACACAGTCCTCATACAATGTGTAATACTGAGAGCTCGATGTACATCCATGAGTTCCATGCAAACAGGTCGAGTTGCTTCCAGGCTGCTACAAAATATTGTTTGCCATTTGGTCAGTATTATTACAATACTACGTCCTTGTACATGTCAGTTCAACATTTTGTGACTAATTCACCAATTAGTACCACATTTTAGGTTACGACATGTATTTTCATGCTTTACTGTTGAGATCCATGCAATGGTATTGCACCTTTCGCGGTTCGCATGGACACTTCTGGAGTTAATCCTACATACCAGTGCATCGCCATTTTACCACTTGATATTTGCAAATACTGAATTGTGTCAGTTCAGTTTTGTTGTTTGATCCTAACTCATTCGACTAGTATACTGGGAATGCTTTTTGTGGTTTTTCTCTTACAAACTGTTTTAAACTTGCTTAACTTGCTCATCTTTTCGGCACTGGACAGACAACCCCTAAAAGTGATGAGTCTTGAAGACGTAACACCTTTATCACAACAAATTGGTGTCGCACAGCCTCAGAAGCGTCAGTCAGCTGGCAATACCAGAAGAGCATTTTCAAGCGAAGACAGAGGAACGTACGATAGAGCTACAAAAAGGAGATTAGACTTGCAGAAACAGGTATTGTTGCAGCACACATTTACTTGTACATTTCAGTAGCGCTTAAACATTATTGCAAAAACTCCATTAAAGTAAGTACTTCCCCTTCCCTTTCCTCAATCCCTTCTTACCCAGAGATCAAATCTCTGTCTCGCTAGTACACAAATAGCTAAGACTGTTACAGTTTTAAAATATAGAAAGCAATTAAAACATAGTATCAAATTCTACACTGGTTTTCATAAGTTCTATGATTAGTTTACCCAGCTGCAGCTAGAAAGTACGAGGGTCCCAATGTTGCTATCATCAATGTCACAGCAATGAAACTGACAGCGCTCTTTTGGTGCCTACAAGCAAAGTCTGAATGCAGGACAATCACACTACATCATTTTGGGAAGGTTTTATGTCGATACTTCGAGAAGCTGGGCTAGTCTTTATCAAGTCACAGCTGGAAAATTTGACACGTTTGTAGTCGGAAGGAGATTCCGTTGCTTGTATTCGGAGGAGGAGGGGGCTAACATTTGAAATTTTTCGGTATTAATTTTTTTCTTTTTGCTTTTCAGTATCAAGAAGGTGAACGAATTGTACCAACACTTGATTTCCAACCGGAAGGCAAGTTTGCTCAATAATAAGTTCATCTTATATTTTCATTGTCTTTCCAAATTTTTCTTGTAGTCTGACTCGCTTATAACATCGAGATTGAAATATTTGTTCCCTTCAGTCAGACATTACATGTTGCGATTCTTTATTAATTTGTAGGCGAAGTAGGGCCTTTAGCGCTATATACGTTCTTTTTTATAGGAACGTCTAATTTTGAACTGAGACTGAGGTTCTTTGTTTGCCTTGTTTTTTGGCGACTTGAACCTCAAAACTTTCTTAAAATGTTCTTAAGCTACGTGTAGCAGTATGATGCATACATGACCATGGAATGTGTTTTAAATAAAGAGCATTGCTATTGGTTGGTATTTTGACACAACAGGTGAAATGAAGCAGCTCTTTGTCGGTGCATTGTTGTGACAATATGTCATTGCAGTCGACCTTCGGCCTCAAATTGTTCTTAATTTGTTCTTAATTTCTACATGCAATTAAATCGAAAAAAATTAAGCCTAAGGTATTAGAA